>RCUC01160645.1:0-46875 GCA_003697995.1 Taxidea taxus jeffersonii | reverse complement strand
CGCTCTAATACCTGTGAGCCCTGCGACACTCAGACACCCCCGATCCTCCTGTGACCCCGCGGGACCTGAGTCCACGCTGTCCCCGCGAGGTGTTCACCCCAGTTTAGCCTCTGGAGCGATGTCCCTCCGTGGAGCAGACTTTTAAATGTCCTGATTTTGTGCTCCGTTGTTCCGCCACTTGCCGGGAGCCGGCTCCTCCCCCCCAGGGTCTATCTTCCCATCGCGTTGGATTCACTTCTCCGCTGGTCCTACCTTTTAGTAAGTGGTCGATTTTCTGTTTCTAGAATTGTTGCTCTTCTTCTCTTCGATCTTCTGTTGGATTCGTAGGTGTTCGGAGTGGTTTGATAGGCTATCTAGGTGATCTCCTGCTACCTGATGTCATCTCAGCCTGCTACTTCTCCGCCATCTTGACCGAAACCCCCACATTATATTTCTTGTTCAACATTGTTTTATCTGTTCTGGTTACTTTGGCTTCACATATAAATTTGGAATAATGCTGTTGTGTTTTTTAAAAATCTTGCTTGTCTTAACATTTACATTTAATGTATCAGTTACCTATTCTGAGGAGTTAATATCTTCACTGTGTTGCAATCCCTAAACAAACTATATACACTGATTTAGGACTTTCATTTTTTTATCAGAATTATATAGTTTTCAGTATAAAAGCCCTATACAAGTTTTGTTTAATTTATACCTTAATATTTCATTATTTAAAAAAAAATAATTTTTTTTAAAACCCTGTGTTGGGCACAAGCTCCCGTATTTCTTTCTTTCTTTTCCCTTTTTAAAGATTTTATTTATTTGACAGAGAGAGATCACAAGTAGGCAGAGAGGCAGTCAGAGAGAGAGAGGAGGAAGCAGGCTCCCTGCTGAGCAGAGAGCTGGATGTGGGACTCGATCCCATGAACCGAGCCGAAGGCAGTGGCTTAACCCACTGAGCCACCCATGTGCCCCGTATTTCATTATTTTGAGTGGTGGTAAATGGCATTGTAGTTTACTTTGTTTTCTTATTATTAGTTGCTGGTTTATAGAATATTTTTATATGTTTTTTTATGCTGGGACCTTGGTGAACTTTCTTGGGAGTGGTGAGAGCAGACATATTTGCCTTGTTTCCAATCTTAGAAAGCATCCAGTCTTTCACCAGATGATATTATTTTGCAGGTCTTTTCACTCTTCATCATCTTGAGGAAGCTCTCTCCTATTTCTAGCTTTCAGAGAGTATTTCTTATGAATGGATGTGAATTTTGTCAAAAAACATTTTTTTGTATCTACTGCCATAATTCTGCAGTTTTTCTTATTTTCCCACTAATGTGGTAGACCATATTGACTTATTTTTGAACACTGAATCAGCCTTGCAAACTTGGAATAACCCTTACTTGGTCATGTTACATAATCCTTTTTATTTATTGCTAAATTGCATTGGCTAATATTTTAAAAGTAGTTTTACATTCTTTCATGAGAGAAATTGGTCTATAGTTTTGTACTGTCTTTGTCTTAGTATCCACATCAGAATAATGCTAACCTCATAAAATTAGTTTGAAATTGTCCTCTCCTTTTCTATTTTCTGGAAGAGATTGTGTGGATTTTGTGTTTATTTTTCTTTGAATGTTTGGAATAATTCTCTAGCAAAAATATCTTGTCCTTTTCCTTTTTGTGTATTTAAATTACAAAATCAATTTCTTTAATGGTTATAGGATTATTTAAATTTATCATTGTTGGGTTCATTGTGGTATTTTTGCTTTCCTACTAATCAGTCCATTTTATCTAACTTGTCAGATTTATGTGTATAGAGTTCTCTACAATATTCTCTTATTATAATTTTGGAGTCTGTTGGTGTTGTGTTTTTTATATCCTTGTTTTATTTGTCGTATTGACCATTTGTGTTCTTTTATCTCATTCACTGTTACTAGAGGTTTGTTTTATTATTCTTTTCATCATCTTCTATCACTGGTTTTTCTGTTTACAATTTCATTGATTTCCACTGAGTTTTTCTTCTACTGAAGTTGGGTTTACTGTGTTCTTTTATACTTTCCTAATGTGAAATTATATACACTACTGATTTGAGACATTTTCTCTTTTCTAATGTAAACATTTAGTGCTATAAATTTCTCTTAGCACTCCTTTAGCTTGTACAAATTGTGTATCAAATCACTAAAACATCCTTAATTTATATCTTCTACTGTATCCCCTTCTTTGATAGATTACAGTATGTGATCTTGAAGAAATATAAGTAAAATGTAACTATTTACTCAATACTCCCTATTTGGGGACACTTATGCAATTCTCCAACTATTTAATAGCACAGCCTTTTCCTAGGATAATCTGAACACTTAGTCAAGTACTCAACTAAGTACTAGAAAAGTAATTATGAACAAAATACAGAATACACAATGTTTGCTTTCAGGAAGCTCAGCATTCTTGGGGCAAATTACAATTAAATTACATAAACAAATGTGAATCTGCAAATTTGATAAGCACAAGTAATCAAAAACATACAATGCAATATTTCTAAGAGCAATACTTGACTTCGGGAGCTCAATAAATTTTCCATAAAAAAAAAGTGTGCTATTTGTTGAAGCTGGGTGGGGAGGGGTTCAAAGGATTATTTACTATTTTCATTAAAGTTTTCAAACTCAAAGGAAAAGAAATGTTAAGATAAAATGAGGCTTGGGAAAATCTTTAAGGGAAGTGTAGGAATAACTAAAATAAGGAAATATAAGCATTAACAGAGATAAGAGCAAGTACCAAGATCCTTGTAAGAAAAGAAGACAGTGAGCACCAGGTCCTAAAAACAGATCAGTAAGGTTGCAACAAAGAAAGCAACAGGGCACATAGTACAAGATGTGGAAGAGAATCAGGAGAATATATTTTCTTGAAGCCATATTCTGAAATTTTTAAGCAATCAGTAGCCAGTGAGTGTTCTAAGTAAAAGAGTAATACAATCACATCTATTTTTAAAAAATATAAATTTGAGGCACTAAAATATTTCAGCTACATTAGCTTTTCCCCAACAATCTCATCTCTAGGAATTTATCTTAAAGCTATACCTGCACAGTTATAAAATAATATATGCCCAAGATTACTCATTATAGCACTAAAATTATAGCAATAAAAAAACCCAAATGTTCATCATTGACTAGTTAATAAACTTGGGTTGCATCCACCCACAATCACACTTAAATTCTTAAGTGTGAAAAGACCATGCATTCAAAATATAGATAAGAACTTATGCACAAATAATGAGTAATCAGTATAAAGTCAAAGAGAAGCAGAATAGTGTGTATAGAAAGCTCTCTTTTGAGAAAGAAAGGGAGACAGGAATTATGCAATTACTTATATTTGCAAAAAGGAAACACTGGAAGAAAAATCAGAAAGTAATAAAAGTAGGACAGGAGAGAAATGAATAGAGGGGACAAGAATGGAAATGAGAAAACTGTGAATATACCTTTTAATACAGTTTGGATTTTTGAACTACATAAATATTTCCCACACTTAAAAATCACACTAAATTTAAAGGCAATTCTTAAGTGTGAAAATTTCAGAGGCTGATGGTTCCAGATAAAATTAGTTAGGTATCACTCTGTCCCTCCCCTTAAATCCATCTGAAATCCTAAATACACAAAGCAAACATATGAAGACTTTGTACAGTAGAACAAAGGGAAGAGATTGGCTAGTGATCTCAGAACCTAACTCTGTATAAAATATGTGCACTATATGTTAAGTGGTATGGTTATGGTGTTGCAGAATGGACACAGGTATTTAAAAGTGTATAATGTCAATAGCAAGCAACCACTATAAAGATTTTAAAAAGAAGTATAAATGATACATTAAGAGGTCATATAAAATTGTTCATATAAAATGTTCTTGGAAGCAAAGAAGGCAAAATTTCATATAAAATGTTCTTGGAAGCAAAGAAGGCAAAAAGGAAAAAGGAACTGGTAGGGAAACCAATGAACAAATTCAATGACTAGAAAAATTACAAAAAATTTAATCCAACTACATCAACTAGTCACCAAAAATGTGAATGGTCTAAAAATACCAAATAAAAGAGGTTGTCAGGTAGGATAAAAAAAAAAAAAGATAGAAGGGAATTCTATGTTGACTGTAAGAAACACACTTTATATGCAAAGACTCAGATAGGTAAAAAAGTAAAAGATATAGGAAAATACATCGTGCTAACACTTATCAAAGAAAAAAATGAGCTGTAATAACTTTAGAGAAAGCACACTTCAAAACATGGAAGATTACCAAACATCACACATATTGCCAGGGCATTACCTCCTGATAAGGGGTTAATAAGGAGTTGACTCTATAAGAAGACACAACAATTCTAAGTATTTATGTACCTAAAAACAGAGCTTGAAAACATATGAGGCAAAAACTGATAAAACAGAAAAGAAATAGACAAAACTCACTGTTAGATTTGGAGCATTAAACTCTACTCTGTCAACACTGATAGATCAGGAAGGCAGTTTACTAAGGATATAGATGACTTGAACATCACTAGTGACCAACTTGGACCTATTCACATGTATTAAGGCTATTCCAACAACAGAAGAATACATATTCACCTGAAGTATACATGAAACATTCACCAAAACAGAACACATTCTAGGTCACATACCATATTTTAACAAATTTAAATGTGTACAAGTTAAAACAATATGTTCTCACATTACGCCAGAAGTAGATAGGAAATCAAGTACAGTCAGACAGCAGGAGTATTCCTAAATATTTGGAAATTAACCAGCATACTTCTAAATAATGCATCAAATAAGTCACAAGAGAAATTCTGAAAATATCTTTAAATGAAAATAAATTTGTGTAATGCAGTTAAGCAGTACTCAGAGTTTATAGCATTAAGTGCACCTAATAGAAGAAATAAATTACTAATCTAAGATTTCTTTCTTCTTCTTCTTTTTTTTAATTTTGGGTCAGGCTTCCTTTTTTCTTTCATTTTTTCCCCTTTCCCTTTTTGAATCAGGGTTATAGTTTTTCTTATTGTCTGCCTGGGTTTTCTTGTTGGTGTTATTGTTCCATTTCCTTTTCTCTTTTTTAAGATCAGACTTTTTTTCAACAAACAAATCAAAACACACCTAGATCAAGGTCCAGACACTTCCCACTGCAAGCAGGAGGAACTCTGCAGGGGATGGACCGGTGGGAAAGAACAGCCAAAGCACAACAACAGAGTGCACACAGCATACACCAGAAACACTTCCTGAACTGCCAGGCCTTACATGCTGTATGATATAGCATTACTCTGAGGTGCAGGAAACATAACAAGCTTTCATAACATGCAAAAGATAGAAACTTGGCCAAAATGACAAGATGGAGGAATTCTCCCCAAAAGAAAGGTCAGGAAGACATCACAGCCAGGGACTTGCTCAAAGCAGATATAAGCAAGATATCTGAACAAGTATTTAGATTAACAGTCATAAGACTATTAACTGGACTTGAAAAAAGCATAGAAGACACCAGAGGAAACCCTTACTGCAGAGATAAGAGACCTAAAAACTAGTCAAGCAGAAATAAAAGATGCTGTAACTGAGATGTAAAGCAGATTGGATAAAATCACTATCAGGACTGAAGTAGCAGAGGAGGAAACAGATGATAAAGAAGATAAAATTATGGAAATAATGAAGCTGAAGAGGGAAAGAAAACTACTAGATCATGAATGTAGACAGAACTCAGAGATTCCATAAAGCAAAATAGTATCTGTATCATAGGAGTCCCAGAGGAAGAAGAGTGGGGAGAACTGGGTAGATGGTTTATTTGAACAAATTATAGCTGAGAAGTTCCCTCCTCTGGAGAAGGAAAGAGGCATTCAAGTCCAAGAGGCACAGGGAACTTCCCTCCAAATCAACAAAAACAGGTCAACACCATGACATAACATAGTGAAATTTGCAAAATACAAGGATAAGAGAGAATCCTGAAAGAAGCTCAGGAAAAAAGGTGCTTAACCTACAAGGGCAGACACAAAGGCTGGCATCAGATCAATCCACAGAGACCTGGCAGGACAGAAAGTAGTGGCACGATGTATTCAAAATGTTAAATGGGAACAATATGCAGCCAAGAATGCTTTATCCAGTAAGGCTGTCATTCAGAATAGAAGGAGAGGGGCGCCTGGGTGGCTCAGTGGGTTAAAGCCTCTGCCTTCGGCTCAGGTCATGATCCTGGGATCGTGGTCCTGGGATCGAGCCCCGCATCAGGCTCTCTGCTCAGCGGGGAGCCTGCTTCCTCCTCTCTCTCTCTGCCTACTTGTGATCTCTGTCTGTCAAATAAATAAATACACTCTTTGAAAAAAGAAAAAAAGGGAGAGAGAAAGTTTTCAGGACAAACAAAAAGTAAAGGAGTTCATCAACACTAAACCAGTCCTGCAAGAAAATTAAAGGGGACCCTTTGAGCAGAAAGAGAGATCAAAAGTAACAAAGACTAGAAAGGAACAGTAACAATCTATAGGAACAGTGCCTTTACAGGTAATACAATGGCATTATATTAATATCTTTCAATAATTACTCTGAATGTAAACTGGACTAAATGCTCCAATCAAAAAAAAAAAAAAAGGATATCAGAATGGATTAAAACAAAACAAAACAAAACCAAAAAACCAAAGAGCCATCAATATACTGTCTACAAGAGACTCATTTTGGATGCAAAGATACCTGCAGATTGAAAGTGAGCAGGTGGAGAATCATTTATTATGCTAATGGACAAGGAAACAATGCTAGAGTAGCCATCCTTTCATCAGACAAACTAAATTTTAAATCAAAGACTGTAATAATGGATGAAGAAGGATGCTCTATCAAAATAAAAGGGTCTATCAAACAATAAGATCTAATGATTATAAATATTTATGTCTCTAACATGGGGGCAGCCAAACATATAAATCACTTAATAACAAACTTAAAGAAACTCATTGAGAATGATGCAATAATACTAACATTAACACCCCACTCATAGCCAGGGACAGATCATCTAAGCAGAAGATCAATAAGGAAACAAAGACTCTGAATGACTCACAGGACCAGATGGACTTAACAGATATATTCAGAGCATTTCATCCTAAAGCAACAGAATACACATTCTTTTCCAGTATACCTGGAACATTCTCCAAAATAGATCATATACTGGGTCATAAATCAGGATTCAACCAGTACAAAAAGGTTGAGAGCATACCATGCATATTTTTGGACCACAATGCTATGAAACTTGAGGTCAACCACAAGAAAACACTTGGAAGGAACATAAATACATGGAGATTAAATAATATTCTACTAAAGAATGAATGGGTCAACCAGGAAATTAAAGGAGAATTTTAAAAATATGTGGAAGGAAATGAAAATGAAAATACACAGTCTAAATCTACTGGGATGCAGCAAAGGTGGTCCCAAGAACCACCTTTGTTCTTGGTATGTATGGAAGTACATACCAATACAGGCCTTGTCAAGAAGCAAGAAAAGTCTCAAATACATTACCTAACCTTACACCCAAAGGTGCTGGAAAAATAAGAGGAAATAAAGCCTAAATCGAGCACAAGAAGGGAAATAATAAAGATTAGAGCAGAAATCAATAATATAGAAATAAAGAAAAAAAACAGTAGAACAGATAAATGAAACAAGGAGCTGGTTCTTTGAAAGAATTAACAATTGGGACGCCTGGGTGGCTCAGTTGGTTAAGCGGCTGCCTTCGGCTCAGGTCATGATCCCAGCATCCTGGGATCGAGTCCCACATCGGGCTCTTTGCTCGGCAGGGAGCCTGCTTCTCCCTCTGCCTCTGCCTGCCTCTCTGTCTGCCTGTGCTCGCTCTCTCTCTCTCTAATAAATAAATAAAATCTTAAAAAAAAAAAGTAAAAAAAAAAAAAAGAAATAACAATAATTGACAAACTCTTAGCCAGATTTACCAAAAAGAAAAGAGAGAGTACCCAAACAGATAAAATCATGAATTAAAGAGGAGAGATCACAACAAACACCAAAGAACTATTATAAGAGAATATTATGAGTAACGATATGCCAACAAATTAGGTAACCTGGAAGAAATGGATACATTCCTAGAAACGTATAAACTACCAAAACTGAAACAGAATGAAACAGAAAACCTGAACAGACACATAACCAGTAAGGAAATTGAAGCAGTAATCAAAAATCTCCCCCAAAACAAGTGCCCAGTGTCAGATGGCTACCCAGGGAAATTCTACCAAACATCTAAAAAAGAATTAATACCTATTCGTCTGAAACTTTTCCAAAAAATAGAAATGGAAGGAAAAGGTCCAAATTCCCTTTATGAGGACAGCATTAATTAAACTGATCCCAAAACCAGGCAAAGACCCACAAAAAACAAGAATTACAGACTGATATCCCTGGTGAATGCAAAAATTCTCCGTAAGATACTAGCTAATCAGATCTAACAGTACATTAAAGGGATTATTCACCAGCACCAAGTAGGATTTATTCCTGGGCTACAAGAGTGGCTCAACATCTGCAAAAAATCAATGTGATACACCAAATTAATGAAAGAAAGGATAAGAACCAAATGATCCTCTCAATAGATGCAGAAAAAAAACATTTGACAAAATACTGCATCCATTCTTGATAAAAACTCTCAACAAAGAAGGGATAGAAGGAACATATGTCAACATCATAAAGGCCATCATTCACAATGGCAAAAAAACTAAGAGCTTTTCTCCTTAGGTCAGGAACATGGAAGGGATGTCCACTCTTGCCACTGTTGTTCAACATAGTACTGGAAGTCCTAGCCTCAGCACCAGACAACAAAAAGAAATAAAAGGCATCCAAATAGACAAAGAAGTCATCAAATTTTCACCCTTCACAGATGACATGACACTCTATGTAGAAAAGTCCAAAGACTCCACTAAAAGTTGCTAGAACTGATAGAGGACTTCAACAATTTGTTGTATTTCTGTACATCAATAATGAAGCAGTAGAAAGAGAAATCAAGGAATTGATGCCACTTACAATTGCACCAAAACCCATAAGATACCTGGGAATAAACCTAACCAAAGAGATAAAAGATCTGTACTCTGAAAACTATCGAGCACTTATGATAGACATTGAGGAAGGCACAAGGAAATGGAAAAACATTCCATGTGCATGGATTAGAAGACCAAATGTTGTTAAGATGTCTATGCTACCCAAAGCAATCTACACATTCAATGCAATCCTTAACAAAAGAACACAAGCATTTTTCATAGAGCTAGAACCAACAATTCTGAAATTTATATGGAACCAGAGAAGATCCCAGAAAGCCCAAACAATGTTGAAAAAGCAGAACAAAACAGGAGGCGTCACAATTCCAGACTTCAACCTGTATTATAAAGCTGTAATCATCAAGACGATATGGTACTGACAGAAAAACAGACAAGTAGATCAATGGAACAGAATGGAGAACCCAGAAATGGACCCTCAACTCTTATGGTCAAGTAATCTTTGACAAAGCAAGAAGGAATATCCAATGGATATTGGAGTCTCTTCAACAAATGGTGTTGGAAAAACTGGACAACAACATGCTGAATGAAACTGGACAACTTTCTTAAATCAGACACAAAAATAAATTCATAATGGATGAAAGATTTAAATGTGAGACAGGAATCAATCAAAATCCTAGAGGAAAACACAGGCAGCAACCTCTTTGACCTCAGTCCCAGATACTGCTTCCAAGGCACATTTCCAAAGAAGAAGGGAAATAAAAGCAAAAATGAACTATTGGGAGTTCATCAAGACAAAAAGCTTCTGCACAGCAAAGAAAACAGTTGACAAAATTGAAAGGCAGGGACACCTGGGTGGCTCAGTTGGTTAAGCCGCTGCCTTCAGCTCAGGTCATGATCCTAGGGTCCTGGGATCGAGTCCCGCATTGGGCTCCTTGATCAGGGGTGAGTCTGCTTCTCTCTCTGCCTCTACCTGCCAGTTTGCCTGCTTGTCCTCTCTCTCTCTGACAAATAAATAAATAAAATATTAAATAAATAAATAAATAAATAAAAATTGAAACGCAACCCACAGAATGGGAGAAGATATATGTAAATGTCTTATGAGATAAAGGGCTAGTATCCAAAACCTATAAAGAACTTATCGAACTCAACACCCAAAAACCAAAATATCCCATCAAGAAATGGGCCAGAAGACATGAACAGACATTTCTCTAAAGAAGACATATAAATGGTAACAGACACATGAAAAAATGCTCACCATCACTTGGCATCAGGGTAATACAAATCAAGGCCACAATGAGATACTTCCTCATACCAGTCAAAATGGCTAAAATTAACAACCTAAGAAACAACAGATGTTTGAGGAAGTGGAGAAAAGGGTGCCCTCTTACACTGTTGGTGGAAATGCAGACTGGTGCAGTCACTCTGGAAAACAGTATGGAGGTTCCTCAAAAAGTTAAAAATAGAGCTACCCTATTACCCAGCAATTGTACTACTAGGTATTTATCATAATGATACAAAAATAGTGATTTGAAGGGGCACATGCACCCTAATGTTTATAGAAGCAACGTTCACAATAGCCAAAATATGGGAAGAGCCCAAATGGATAAAGAACTGGTGAATGGATAAAGAAGATGTGATTGGTATATATATACAATGGAATGTTACTCGGTCATCAAAAAGAAAGAAATCTTGCCATCTGCAATGATGTGGATGGCACCAGAGTATATTTTGCTAAGTGAAATAAGTCAGAGAAAGACAAATACTATATGATTTCACTCATATGTGGAATTTAAGAAACAAAACATGAACATTAAGAGAAGGAATGGAAAAATAAAATAAAATAAATAAAATGAAATAAAATAAAATAACAAAACAGAGGAAGACAAACCATAAGAGACTCTTAACTCTAGGGAACAAACTGAGGGTGCTGGAGGGGAGGTGGGTGGGGTGTTGGGGTAACTGGGTAATAGGCATTAAGGAGGGCACTTGATATAATGTGCACTCATTGATGAATCACTAACTAAACTAAACTAAAATAAACCAAGGTAAAGTAAAATAAAACAATATTTTTATAGTAAAAAGTAAAGGTTAGAGCAGAAATAAATGTCATGGAGAACAGAATAGAAAAGTCAGGAAAACTAAAAGTTGATATTTTGAAAAAAATAAACAAAATGAACAAACCCTTAGGCTAAAGAGACAACTCAAGTAAAAAGGAAGTGGAAAGAGGAGATATTATAAGAGATTCCTTTGAAATAAAAAGGATCATGAGGGACTAATATGAACAACTAGGCAAACAAACTGATTAATGTAGAAGAAATGGATAAATTCCTACAAATATACAACATATACTCCTGAATTAAGATGAAAGACAAAGCCTAAACAGACCTATGATAAATAAGGAGACTGAATCATTAATCAAAAATCTCCTGACAAAGAAAAGCTCAGGGTCAGAAGGCTAAACTGCAGAATTCTGCCAGACATTTAAATACCAATCTTTCTTCAAGCCTTTCAAATAGTGGAACAAAGAACATTTCCAAATTCATTTTATGAGGTCACCATTGCCTTGATTGTAAAATCAGAGGACTAAATCACAAGAAAAGAAACCCATAAGCTGGGACGCCTGGGTGGCTCAGTTGGTTAAGCGGCTGCCTTCGGCTCAGGTCATGATCTCAGCGTCCTGGGATCGAGTCCCACATCGGGCTCCTTGCTCAGCAGGGAGCCTGCTCCTCCCTCTGCCTCTGCCTGCCTCTCTGTCTGCCTGTGCGCTCGCTCTCTCTCTCTCTCTCTCTCTCTCTAACTCACTAATAAATAAATAAAATCTTAAAAAAAAATTAAAAAAAAAAAAAAAAGAAACCCATAAGCTAATATCCCCGATGAACATAGATTCAAAGATTCTCAGAAGACTAGCAAAGTGAATTTAACAGCACATTTAAAAGGATCATTATATTATGAACAAGTAGGATTTATCCCTGTATGCAAGGTTGTTTACATGTAAATCAATCTGTGTGATACACCACATAAAGAAATAAGAGAAATAAAAACGTGATCATATCAAAAGACAGAGAAAAATCATTTCACAAAGCTCAACATTCATTCATTATTAAAATTCTCAACAAAACAGATCTAGAAGTACATGTCCTTAATACAATAAAGGCATATATGAAAAGCCCACAGTAAAGATCATAATCAATGGGGGGAATACCGAAGGCTCTAAAATCCAGTACAAGGCAAGGATGTCCACGCTCACCAATTCTATTCAACATAGTATTGGAAATCCTGCCCAGTGCAATTAGACAAGAGAAAGAAATAAAATGCATCCAAACCTGAAGGGAAGAAGTAAAATTATCTGTTTGCAGATGACATAATTCTCTATGTAGAAAACTCTAGACAATAAAAAAATCTGTTAAAACTAATAAATTTGGTAAAGTGGGAGGATTCAAAATCAACATGGTTTCTATATACTAACAATGAATTATCTGAAAAGAAAATTTAAAACCACTTAGGAATAAACAACCAAGAAGCTGAAAGACTTGTACACTAAATATTATAAAACACTGACAAAAAAAATTAAGGA
The DNA here is from genome assembly GCA_003697995.1 of Taxidea taxus jeffersonii. Lineage (NCBI taxonomy): Eukaryota > Metazoa > Chordata > Mammalia > Carnivora > Mustelidae > Taxidea > Taxidea taxus. The sequence goes on along the minus strand of RCUC01160645.1, from coordinate 34,357 downwards.
TACAGATGAATGGAAAAACATTCTATGTTCATAGATTAAAGAATTAATACTATTTAAAATGTCCATACTACCTAAAGTGATCTACAGATTCAGTGCAATTCCTATCCAAATCCCAATGGTATTCTTTACAGAGAAAAAAAACGAAAAAAAGAAAAAAATTTTAAAATTCATGTAATCGCAAAAGGCCCTAGATAGCCAAAGCAATCTTGAGAAAGAACAATGTTAGAGGCATCACACTTCTGGACTTCAAAATATATTACACAAAGCTATAGTATACATAACATTAGGGAAATGCAAATAAAAACCAGTGATGTATCACCTCACACATGTTAGAAAATGAGGTATCACTTCATACCTGTTAGAAAACAGTGATTATCAAAAAGACAAAAGATAACACATGTTGGATGTGGAGAAAACATAACCCTTGGGCACTATTGGTGGGGATGTAAACTGGGGCAGACATTATGGAAAACAGTACGGTGGTTCCTCAAAAAGCTAAAAATAGAACTACCTTTGGGTATCTGGCTGGCTCAGTTGGTACAGCTTGATCTTGCAGTTGTAATTTCAAGCCCCACATTGGGTGTAGAGATTACTTAAAAATAAAATCTTAAAAAAATTTTGAACTACCTTATAATTCAGCAATTCCATTTCTGGGTATATGTCCAAAAGAAATGAAATCAGGATCTCAAAGAGGTATCTGCACTCCCATGTTCTTTGCCGCTTTATTCACAATAGCCAAGACATAATCTAACTGTTGATGGATAAATGATTAAAGATGTGCACACACACACACACACACACACATACACACACACACACACAGAGGTACATTATCCAGCCAAAAAAGGGGAAGGAAACCCTTACATTTGCCCCAACATGGAAAAACCTTGAAGGCATTATGCTAAATGAAATAGGACAGACAGAGAAAGACAAATATTGATGTTGGTGGATCTAAAAGAGTAAAACTCATAGAGAGAAAGTAGAATGGTGGTTGCCAGGAGCTGGGGAGATGGGGAATGGGGAGATGTTGGTGAATGGTTACAAAGTTCAGTTATGCAAGAGGAGTAAGTTATGTAAGGCAAATATGCTAACCACTACACTATGGAACCAGGGAGTAAGTTATGAAGATCTATACATACAGCAACCTGAGGATAGTTAAAAATACTGTATTGTTTACTAGAAATTTGCCAAGATGGCAGATTTTAAGTGTTCTCACCACAAAGAAAACAAAGGTAACTAGATCAGGTCATGGATATGTTATTTAGCTTGATTGTGGCAATTAACTCATAATGTGTACATATATCAAAATATCAAGTTGTATAGCTAAAATATATAATTTTTATTTGTCATTATATAGCAGTAAAGATGGAAAAATGCATATAAGCCATAAACAGACACTTTCCTAAGGATACACAGATGGTATAGGAGTATTAGAAATATTTAACATCCCTAGCCATTAAGGAGATGCAAATTAAGACCATGTTGAGCTACACTATATACCCATTACAACCACTATTTAAAAAAACAGTTATCACACCAAATACTAGGAAAAATAGGGAGTAACTAGATTTCTCATATACTGCTGGTGGAAATGCAAAATGGTGCAGCCATTCTGAAAAATACTTTGGCAATTTCTTTTTTTTTTTTTTTAAAGGTTTTATTTATTTATTTGACAGAGAGAGATCACAAGTAGGCAGAGAGGCAGGCAGAGAGAGAGAGGAGGAAGCAGGCTCCCTGCTGAGCAGAGAGCCCCATGCGGGGCTCGATCCCAGGACCCTGAGATCATGACCTGAGCAGAAGGCAGAGGCTTTAACCCACTGAGCCACCCAGGCGCCCGACTTTGGCAATTTCTTAAAGAATGAAACAAACTTACCATACAACCCCAATCATACTCCTAGGCGTTTTTTCCCAGAGAATAATCATTTATGTTCACACAAAAACTTGAACATGAATGTTCACAGCAGCTTTATTTGTAATAAAATGTCTTCCAACAGGTGAATGGTTAAATAAATGTTATATTCATATAGTGGAATACTAGGTGGATGAAGAGTGGATCAGTAGTTGGTAGAGATTAGGGATAGTGTAGGAGAGGGGATGGGAATGATTATAAAGAGGTAGCATGACAGAACTCATTGGGGTGATAAGACAGTTCTATAAATTGATTGTTGTGGTGTTTATACAAATCTCCACATGAGATAAAATGGCATAGAGCTATTCATACACACTGTACCAATGCCTATTTACTAGCATTGCTATATTATAGTTATGTAAGATATAAGCACGAGGGAAACTTTTGAAGAATAAAATTGTGCCAATGACCATCATTACAAAGTCTCTTCAAAAGTTTGTGTAAAGTAGTAATAACTGAAAAACATTTTCTTCTTAAAAAGGCAAGACAAAGATAGAGGAAAAAAGTTTGTAAAACATGTATTAGACAGAGGTCTGAACTTCCGAGATGAAAAAGCCAAAAAACTAAACTAAAAAAATGGAGCTGAAAATGTGATCCCTCCAATAAAGGAGATTATTACTGGTTAAAAAAAAAAAAAGAATAAAGCACATAAAAAGAGGTTCCATATAGTTAATCATCAGGGAAATACAAATTAAAACACTGTAAGATATAACTAGATCCTAACTAGAATGGTTAAAAATAGTAAGACTTACCAAACCAAATGTTGGTAACCAAAGAGCAATGAGAACCCTCAGACATTGCTCATGGGCATGAAAAACAGTAGAGCCAACTTGGAAACATCTGGTAGTTTCTTATGAAGTTACTTATAAACTTAGTAGAAGACCCAGCAAACCCACTCCTAGGTATTTACACAAGGGAAATTAAAACATGTTGATACAAAAAATAAATTTCTATTATAATAATTTAAAAAAGCATGTTGATACAAAGACTTGTATAAATGTTCATAGCAGCTTTATTCACAATTGCCCCAGATTAGAAGAAAGACCCTGGGCCTATCAACTGAAAGGAAGACACACACATCCATGAGGCTCAAAAGCATTTATGCTAAGTGAAAGAAGCCAGACAAAAGACAGTATATACTTTATGGCTCTATTTATACAAAATCTGAGAAGAGGCAAAATGCTTGCATTAGAAAGCATATAAGTGAGATAAGAGAGTTAGAGATGGGTGCAGGGGACTCACTGCAAAGGGGTAAAAGAATCTTTTAGGGGTGATGGAAACATTCCAAATTATGAGTTTGATGATAAAAATCTACTATATAATTTTTCAAAACTCACTGACTTACACACTGAAAAGTCCCAAGTTTTATTTTCTGTTAAACACACCTCAACAAGAGTGATTAACATTTTAAAAAGAAAAAAGAAAAACTAGAACATGCAGTCAAAAGCGTTGTAAGGTCTGCTCACCCACTGAGACGAGGTGGCTATAGTTCTCCAGCATCACATCTCTGTACAGGGTCCTCTGAGCAGAGTCCATCTGTCGCCACTCCTCCTGGGTGAACTCCACAGTCACATCCTTGAATGACACTGTTGCCTGCAACAACACATTTCTGATCAATCTGAGGGCCAGAATCAGGTACATGGAAAAAATTTTTGGAAACTAAGTCTTACTGTGTTTACTGTTTAGAGTTTAAAACAAAATGCTATAAAGGATGACTATCATGGCCCAACTCTGTCTTATATTTCAGGGATATACACACGATTAGTAAAAAAAAAAAAAATTCTCATGTTCTAATTTATTTATATTTATTTTTAATTTATACACATATATTGCCACTTAATATAATGAGAAAACTAGTGCCTTATTTTCTAAGATAAAGTTATTATAAATAGGATTCCTTTCTGCATTCCCATACACCTACAGATTATGCTGAGCACTTGGTAGAGTCTACACACACCAGTTTGGAGATCTCTGCTAGGGTAACAGAGAACTAATGAAGAGATACATGTGAGACTGGGGAAGTATTTACACACCACCAGATTCATATTTCAGGAGCAATGCTTTAAAACAGGATTTCTTCGTTTATGTACAATATGTATTTATGCAATACACTGGGTGTTGTACATAAACAATGAATCTTGGAACACTGCCTCAAAAACTAATGATGTAAACCATGAGAGACTGTGGACTCTGAGACACAAACTGAGGGTTTTGGAGAGGAGGTGGGTAGGAGGTTGGGTAAGCCTGGTGGTGGGTGTTAAGGAGGGCACGTATTGCATGGAGCACTGCATGTGATGTACAAACAATGAACCTTGGAACACTGAAAAACTGAAGTTTAAATATCAAAAAAACCAAACTAATGATGTATTTTATGGTGGCTAAAATAACAATAATAAAAAAAAAAAGAACAGGATTTCTTCAACTTGGCACTACTAACACTGGACCAGATAATGCTATTTTTCTGGAAGACTGTCCTGTGTATTTTAGGATATTTATCAATATCTCTGTCTTCTACTAATTAGATGCCAGCAACATCCCAGTTGTGACAATCAAAAATATCTCCAAACAATGCTAAACATCTTCTGGGGTGCAAAATCACCTCCAGTTAGGAACCATTGCTCTATATGAAAGGTGGACGATGTCTTTTTAAAAAAAATCTTATTTATTTATTCGTAAGAGAGAGAGGGAACACAAGCAGGGGGAGTGAGTGAGGGAGAAGCAGGCTTCCCGCTGAGCAAGCAGCTCGATGTGGGGCTCGATCCCAGGACACTGGGATCATGACCTGAGCTGAAGGCAGACACTTAATGACTGAGCCACCCAGGTGCCCCTGAAAGGTGGACAATGTCTTAAGCAGCAAAACAAAATACCTAATTTAAGAAATGACTTATATTAAAGCAAAGAAAAAGAATGGGAAATTAATCCTTACAGGAAACAAAATCTCCTCATTATTTTCCTGTGCACCTATCTACAGAGATGCTGCACAAGCAACTGGGTAAATATGGATGCCATTTGCAGAGACTGGAAGAATTAAGTACAGTCAGAGGTTGGGTCATTGTGAGGCAGATGTTCTTCGTTTGCTCTCAAAATACCTATTGAAAATATAGACGGAATTATTTATTTCATTGTTGGTTGCATGATTTTGGAACAGACAGAGGTCTAAAATGAAAATAAGGAATTAGGAGATATCAGTCATTAAGATGGCTAACTGAAGTCACTGGAAAAAAGGGATGACTCAAAAAGGACAGAGAAATAGGAATGAAAAGACTAAGTAGAGATTTCAAGGGAATAGCAAAATTTAAGAGGCACGTAGAAAAAGAAAGGCCATGAAGGCTGAGAAAGAATTCTGAAATGGAGAAAGAAAAACTGGAAAGATTAGACTAACGGAAATTATAAGAAAAAAGAATTAAAAGCATGATTTGTCTAGTTCAAGGTAATAGACTGAGCATACACATTTACCTCCCTGCCTTTAAAAACACAGGTAAAATACGAAGCAAGTATATAAAAGTATGACAAAAGAGGAATAGAGAGAAATGTCCCAGTAGAAGCCCCCCAAATTTGAACAAATTCTAGAAGATAGAGGGTAAGATAGTATTAGATAAGCAAAACAGGAGAATGTTGGCCACAACTTAATATAAACACAGATGTGGGCAGGAGTAGGCAAGTGATGAGAGCCTAAAAAGACATCCAAACTTAAACTGAACAGGACCTAAAACCAACTGTGTAATAGGAAGAATGATTAGCAGAGTAAATTTCCTATTTGAATATAAGTGACATCATTCAAATGCATGAGGAAAAGTCTGGACACTAAAATGTCACAGGGTAACTAGATGGCCACCTGGGAAAAGACTACTATCTTGTACCACAGAGCAGGATAAAAATCAAAATGTATTCAAGATCTACCGTAAAAAATAAAATCAAATTCCAGAAGACTACACAGAACAATTATTTTACACTAGAGTGGGAAATGCCCAATTATGACTGAAAATCTAGGAACATTAATGAAAAAACTCCTAGATATGACATAAAAGTCAAATGCCTTGGGGTATGTGGGTTGCTCAGTTGGTTGTATTCGCCTTTGGCTCAGGTCATGATCCCAGGACTCTGGGATCAAGCCCACATCTGGCGCCCTGTTCAATGGGGAGACTGCTTCTCCCTCTCCCTCTGCCCCTCCCCCTTGTTCGTGTGCACTCTCACTCTCTCTCTCTCTTTTTCTCAAATAAATACAATCTTGAAGAAAAAAACAAATGCCTTTACGACAAAGAAAATCATGAGCAAGGGAAAATTACAAAAAACTTCAGGGAAATTGTGCAATTTATATCACAGAGAAAGAGCTATAATGATATAGTGGATACAGTAATTAAAATCAGTACATCAATAGAAAAACAGGTAAGGGATAAGAACAAAAAAAGAAATATAGATTAATTACAAAACAAAAAAAGATGTTCCACACCTCATTCATGAGAAAAGCTTATAAAACCAAATGGAGATTATTTTAATCACATTGGTAAATATTGAAAATTTAACAGCATGATCTATTTGGAAGGCTGTAGAAAAGAAACACACACTCTCAGATTGTTGGCTTTACCTTAAATTACATCCAGAGTTTGACCACTTCAAAGTAACTAACACCATTATAATCATCATTTCATGCCAGAATTATAGAAACAGCTCCTATATTGTTCCTGCTTCTAGTCTAGGGTCTATCTTCAGACAGCAGACAGTGTTCTTCCTGAAAACTATCCTTTTCAGGAAAGTAGTCAAAACTATCCTTTTATGTCAAACCCCAAACCCTCAACACCCTCCGTATCACCCAAGTGAATGGAGAGAGATACTGTATCCATAAACTGGAAGATTCATTATGATCAAGATATTAATTCTTCCCAAGTTGTTCTCTACACTACAGATTCTATGGATTCAGTGCAATCAAAATCAAAATCTCAGCAGGCGTCTTTGAGACAGATAAGATTTTCAAAACTTTCTATAAGGAAGCAAAGGACCTAGACTATCCAAAACAATTTAAAAAAAGAAGAAAGTTGGAAAATTTACATTATTTGACTTCAAGAGTTACTATAAAGAGACACTCATCGAGATAGTCTGGTATTAGCAAACGGATTACACTGGTCATCAGAAGTGAACAGAGTATAGAAACAGACCCTACATGCATTGTGAATTGGTGATTCTGTTGGTGACTCTGTTGGCAGAGATGCCAACACAATTTAATGGACAAAGTACATTTTTGTCAACAAATGATGCTGACAGGTAGGTAGGGAACGGTAGACAGCACAAATATGACAAGTATATGTTCCTCAATTCCTAATATTTAGAGTTCACTGCCTAAACAGAATATTAAGAATCTCAGACCCTGAAATTCCGGGTTTCAGACTGGGCCAAGTAGAACACATTTTGTCCTTTTCTGATTAGCAGCCTTTAGGCTAAAATAAAATTTAAAAGCTGATCAAAAAAAGGGATTACTGATATAACAGATAAAGACTTTGAAACTAAGAGAATACTATCAACAAGCCCATGAAAATACATTAAAAAATGTAAATAAAATGAACAATTTTCTGAAAATGTAGTATCAAAAATTATATTAAGAAGAAACACAGGGGCGCTTGGGTGGCTCAGTCAGTTAAGCATCTGACTCTCGATTTCAGCTCCGGTTATGACCTCAGCGTCATGGGATCAAGCCCTGTGCTGGGCTCTGTGCTGAGCAAGTACTCCTCTTGAGATTCTTGTTCTCCATCTCCCTTTGCCCCTCCCCCATGTTTTCTCTCTCTCTCAAATAAATAAATCTGAAAATAAAAGAAAAAAATACAAATGCAATATAAACTTATGTCTGATACGTCAACACCTGGGTCTTTATGCTAAAGTCTTCTAAAGGTCTAAATCTATATGTAAAAATTTCACAAAAACCCTCACCCTCATGTAGTACAACTTTCTCATCTAAATTGCTAGAAAAGAAAAGGAACAGAAAAGTTCTCCAATTACTTTCATAAGACTATGACCATGATACCATAATTGGACAGAAAAACAAAAAAGTATAGTCTAATCCAATATGTGGATACAGAAACATAAACCCTGAATATAGTATTAGCAAAAGGCCTGAGGAAAATATGTAAGAAGCAACTTACCACAATTTTAGCAACTAGGCTCTATACAGGAATTCAAGTTAATATTAGAAAATACGTTACACTGTTTACAGTATTCACAGATGAAAGGAAACAAGCTTCAGTTTTATTCCAATCCATACACAAGAGACAATAGATAATTCAATGCACATTCATGACTAACACGAAATCTTAGCAACCTGGTACGTGGACAGAACGTAACAAAGGTTACCTACCAAAAGCTGAAAGAAAACATCACAGCTGATAGTCAAATAGCATATATTTTTGTTCAAGACATATTTCTAGATCTCCTTTTTCATTTAATACATGGATCCTTCTAAACCTCATAAATCCATTACAATACTAAGTGGGGAATAAGTGAAAAGCTCACCTGAGGTGTGTTCATTTTCTGTGGATCTTGGGAGAGTGTACAGAACTGTGGTTCAGCTGAGGGGACAGAAACAAGATAGGGGTCACGAGATCTGGCCTGTCTTACAGCTCCTACACTCACCTCCCCACATCTCAGCAACCCAGCTGGAGGATCATCCTCCCCATAGGCATGGGACCCTCCAGACCTTGAAAAGGAATGAGAAGGATCATGTACCACTTGTCTTTGTGTGACTCTGAAATTATTGTGGGCTTAATTCTGAAATTTTTTTACTGAGCGAACATAAAATTTTCTTGATTGATTTAAGAATAATGCATGTTTCCTTGTGACTAACACAAAGCAACAGATTAGTTGAATTAGCATACACCAAAGGATGAGACAGGGTAATTGGGACCTAAGAACTCATTTTAGGGGCAAAACCAAGAGTCCTGGAATTCATTATAATATCAGACTCAAAGAACAGCCTGAAAATACTGGGCAGGCTAGGAAGTACTGAACAACCTCTTTCTGACCCAAGGGACCCGAAAAGACACTAAAAATACAAGAATATATCTGACATATGATCAGAGTTCATCTACACTCACCTTCCCTTATATCCTTGGGGATTTGGGGACAGGCCACTTTGCTTAGTGTTGTGAATGCTGCGATGCTGGTTTCAGGCAGGTGTGATATGTAGACAACGCCTAAGATTGGAAGTAAAGCACACCTGCCCTTGACTCCAAACTCCCTCACTGCTAGCTTGTGATAGGGGCACATAGTTTCACCAAGGTGAGCCTGGGTTGTTTTCTAATTTTTCTCCGTTTGTTTATTTTAAGTGGTTGTGAGGTTATGATAAACCAACGGTCCCATGAAAACAACAGTGTCTTCTAACTACGAAAGCAGTTGTCATTTACGCAGTGCACCGTGCTCGGCACTTATCTGAATACTTTAAAAGTGATGACTTAGATCTAGGTTTCAAAACAACCCCCTAGAGCAGTCGTATTAATACAATTTTGAGATGAGAAACCCGAATCTTACCCAGGTTCCTTCTATTGCCTCTGCTGGAAATTTACCCGGGCCTCTCTTGCTCCCTTGCTCAGGCTCTCACCGCACTCCGGGTCACCATCAGCGTTATAAACGCACTTGGCCTCCCGCCGACACTAAGTCGGGCTGCAGGCGTGCCCAACCACACTGTCCCTACACACCCAGGACCGCGCGGAGTTCCTACTCAAGACCGGGTTCAGCCACTCGCGCGACCGGAGCCGGAGAGCCAGGGTTCTCCCCTTACCTCCCCCACACTCCCACCGGCCTAATGTCGGTGGAGGGCTGGTCGAGGCGTCTACCGGGGGTATCCGGAAGATTTCTTGCTCCCATCCCTAGACACAGGGGTGCCCCTCCCATAGAGAGCTCCCCTGCACTCTCACCGAATGCTCGCATCCTTTACTTTCCGAGTAGACCCGGTGGGGCTCTCTCAAAGCGCTTCGCTGCAGTCCAGATGAGACGAATGAGGAGGCGGAGCTACGGCTGCCCTTGCGCAGAAGGAGCCCCGAATTCCCTTCCCAGAGTGCCATGCGGGGAAGCTAAGAAGTCAGGACTACGTTTCCCATAGACCTCTGCGGCCATTGTTAAAGTCATTCTTTTGGCATTTCAGCGTTGTAGAAAGCTAGAGACTGCTGTTCTTAAAAACCTCTCACTCAGGTTCTCTCAGAGCCCGAAGAGATTAAGGGTGAAATGTGAATTCTTCTACCAAAGTAAAGGGTGCTCCTCTACTGGCTCCCTATTGAAATAACATTTTCCCCCTCAGCTTATTTGGAGGCAATGAAAAAACTTGAAAATGGTTCGGATATTGAAAATATTAAAATTATGGTTACTTAGGTGAAGTGTGAAAAAAAAAACGAAGTTATGAAGGAAAAATGATTTTGAAAAAAAAAAAAAAGGGATGACGACGAGGTATTTAGGATTGAAATGATAAAGCTGTAAAATTACAATCTTTACAGTTTTTCAACCCGGGACTTCTACCTTGTCCCTTTACAGCCACCGGACCTGTGAGCTCTGACCCGGTGCCCTTGGAGCCCAGTGTGGAGCTTCTACTGGGGGTCAAGACAGGTGCTGCAGGTGTAGCATGTATGATGAATTCTCTCTTTCAACAAATTTTTTGTTAGTTATCTTGGACTTCCATGTGCATAACAATTTTTGGTTTTTTGCTGACATAATTCTTTGTCATTTCTTAAGGAATTACAAATAAACACAAAAATGCTGTTCAAACTATATTAAATCATTCGTAATTGACTTTAACATAAAGATCAGTAATGGAGGGAAAGTAGTCACTACATATGTTCATTTAAGAAACATTTATTGAAAACCTGTGGTGCAAGAGACATTCTAGATGCTGGGAGAGCAACATCAGATAAAAGATTAAATTCCCTATCCCCATGGGCTTTATGATCTAAGTTGTTTTGGGGACCTATTAGTCAGGGTCCCCTCAAGAAATAGATGTCTGTTGTCAAGAAACAGTAGGACCTTGAGGACAGTCTACTAAACAGGGCTCTAAAAACATGGGTAGGGTTGGTAAATCATTCTGTAACTAATGATGATAAGGAGGCATTATGACCACAGGGCTCACAGTGAATATAGGTAATGTTACCAGAACCTGGAAGGAAAGGCTACCCTTATGAGAGTAGTGGCTTTAAGAACACATCATTATGGCCATTGATTACATGGCTCAGCACAAAGAACCAAAGGAATAAATAACCAAACATCACTTGTACTCTTTCTGCTCATGGCCTATTTTCAGTTAAGCATTTATAAACCTCATTCAATACCTATTCTTAGAATTCCATCCACATGTATCTCCTCTAGACTTTTTTGTCATCAAATTTCCAGTCTTATTCTTGTTTAGCCCCCTATTACTCAACAACTCATTGAGCTATTGACCACGAATCAATATAAAACTCAAGACATGTCTCTTCTTCACAAAGTGAACAAGTAAATAAAACTCTTCAAAACTCTGCCTACTGGGAAGATTTTTTTCCACACATTTCAGAGCCACCCCTAAGTGAGACTGCAAGTGCAGCAGTTATAACTTCCCATGATGACACTATGCACTGTAGATTTGAGTTGAGGGAGATTTGACTGTTCTCCTTGGGAACTTTTGGGGAATGATTAATTATATGACTAAGTTGTGAGGAATTTTGTCAAAGGGCCCCAGTCTGCTCTTCAGTCAAAGCCTTCTATCTTTAAAGTAGGATATATCAAGGACTGGAAAGAGGATCTGAAGCCCTGATATAATGGTTTGTGTTAATTTTCTGCCCATGAGACCCCAAATTTCATATATAGATATATATCTTTTTTTAAAAGATTTTATTTATTTATTTGACAGAGAGAGATCACAAGTAGGCAGAGAGGCAGGAAGAGAGAGAGAGAGAGAGAGAGAGAGGAGGAAGCAGGCTCTCCGCTTGGCAGGGAGCCCGATGTAGGACTCTATCCCAGGACCCTGAGATCATGATCTGAGCCGAAGGCAGAGGCCTAACCCACTAATCCACTTAGGCGCCCTATAGATATATATCTTAAGAAGTATTTTAAGTGAGTGTCCATCTCCTTTATTTCTATGGACTTCACTATCAAAGAGCTACCAGTGCAGATCCCTTCAGGTCACTAAAAAAGATAACTGCATATGAGAATGACTCAGAAGAGTTTTTAAAAAATATTTGTCAGGATCCCATTAGAGAAACACAAGCATATCTCAAATATATAGTGGGTTGGGTTTCAGGTTACCACAATAAAGTGAATATTGCAATAAAGTGAACAAAATGAAATTTTTTGGTTTTCCAAGGCATATAATAGTTAAGTTATGCTTGTAATATACTGTTGTTTACTAAGTATGCAATAGCATCATGTCTTAAAAACAATGTACATGTTAATTAAAAATACTTTATTGATAAAAGATTTGTCCTCTGAGCTTTCAGCAACTCATAATCACTGATCACAGATCACTATAACAAATACAATAATAAAATTTGAAATACTGTGAGATTTACCCAAATGTGACCCAGAAACACGAAGTGAGCAGGTGATGTTGGAAAAATGGTGTTAATAGACTTGTTTGACTGTGCTTTGCAGCTATTGCACTTTTTACAATTTGAAACTTTTAACTTGTAAACTAATTTATGACAAATTAAAACTTTCAATTTGTAAAAAAGAAAAAGCCACCACAATATCTGCAAAGCAAAATAAAATGAAATTACAATACAATGAGTTGTCTCTATATATTTCATTGGTGTGAAATGCACCATGGGCTGCTTCTGATTCCACAGTGAGTATACTTGTATTGATAAATTTGGCCCTGTACAAACAGAATTCATCCTTCTTGGCCTAATATTCTAAGGCTCCACCTACATATATGCTATCTAGTTTCTGCTTGTACTATTGAGCAAGATCTTGAGGTCCTGTGTGTGTGTGTGTTCTAATTTCTGGATTAGCCCTTGCAATTTACCTTCTGAGCATAGCTGGTTCTTTATTCTCATTATGGACCTCGAGTCAGCAACGGAAGCTGACTCAGACTCAGGGAAAACCTGAGGACAGTGTGCATTCTTTTTTTGGGGTAAGTTGTATTGGGTTCATCCCTTAGGATTTAGAGAGAAATAGAGGATAGCAACTGTCAGAAATAAGTTAACCATCACTTCTTTTTCTCAGCTCCTCACAAACGGTGGTTTTTAGTACACCTTAAAAGTTTTAAAAGTCTTACAGATGCAGAATGTGCCAAGTGCAATGAAACCTGAAGTGCTTTGTAAGCCTCAAAGACCTAATATACCTTTAATGCTTAGTTGTACACCAAAGGCAAAGTGCACAGAAGAGAGAATAGCTATTCTGACTAACTGCTAGTATATGTTTTACCATATCCTTTTCCTTTGATAATAATTTCGGGCTTCTTGGATGCTTGATAAATCTACCTAAGTGAAAGAATATAATTTCCTCACCTTGATCTTGACCTCACTCAAAGTCCATTCTAGCAGGGACTGCGGGAGGTGTACTTACTTGTTATCCATCCTCATATGGGTAGTGATAATTTAAAAAACATTTTGGACTGTACTGTCTCTCTTGAAGGTATTCTTTATTCAGACCTTATCTGAATGAGTACTTGACATAAATTCCATCTATTGAGTGCCCAAGTATATTAGATCATTTTTTAAACTGTTCAGATACCTCTGTCTGGGAACTCTCCCTCTTGATTTCATAACCATAGATTTGTTTTGTCTTCTCTAGAGTTTCATGCAAAAGGAATCACATAGTGATACTCCTCTGTGGTGGCTTTTTAAAGATTCAGGGTAATAATTTAGAGATTCATCTTCCAGTTGAATTCTAGCAATGCAGAGAGACACACAGGGAGAAACAACCGATAATCAGATCAAGGGGTACCCAAGGTGCCCAAAGGTTCAGGCTATATCTGTCCAAGGACATATATTCATTATTCCAATTTTCTGGTTCCTAGACTTTCCCAATAAATGTCTCACATTTCATCTATATATACTTCCTCAAATTGTGGGTCCAATATATATATAATTGTGGGTCCAATATATATACTTCCTCAAATTGTGGGCCATAATTTTTTGAAGAAATCATGGCCCTGAGTTAAAAAATATTAATTTACACATCTAAGAAGCTTAATGAACCACAAGTAGGATAAATTCAGAGATTTATACCTAGACACATCATAGTCAAAGTATTAAAAACCCCACACAAAGAGGAAAAAACAAAAGAAAAACAGTTTTTAAAAGATTTTATTTATTTATTTGAAAGAAAGAGAGAGAGCATGAGCAGGGGGAGGGGTGGAGGGAGAGGGAGAAACATGCTCCCACTGAGTGGGGAGCCAGATATGGGCTTAATCCCAGGAGCCTGAAATCATGACCTGAGCCAAAAGCAGATGCTTAACTGACTGAGCAAGCCAGGCATTTGAGAAAAAAACAATTTAATATGTTCAAGAGAGCATCAATATAAATAATATCTAACTTCTCATCAGAGAGAATAGACTCTAGAAGGCAGTGAAATGATTTATTCAAAATACTGAAAGAAAAACCTGCCAATGAAGAATTTTGTATCTGGTGAAACTATCTACCAGGTAAAATAAGGACATTCCAAATTTTAAAAAGATTGAGAGGACTCCTTGATATCAGAACTGATTTATCACAAATATTAAAGAAAATTCTTTGGAATCTGGGAGGGAATGTCACCAGATGGCAGCCCAAATTAACTGGAAGAAATACAGAGTGTAGATGTAATAAATACCATGTTAAAAATAAAATAATCTAAATATATTTTCATGTTTCTTCTGTTAAATTATTTTAAAAAACATAACTTTGTGTAAATAGATAATTATAACACTGTAACACTGGTTTTGTAAGGTATAGATTAATATATATGAAAATAAGAGCAAAAAAAAAGAAAATAAGAGCACAAGAGGGGGAAATAATAGCGTTATGTTAAATATTTTACAGTTCATGGCAATCAAGCTAACATTAATTTGAAATAAATTGTGATGAGTTAAGATGCATATTGGACTTTCTAGAGCAGACACCAGGAAAATAGTTTACACATATAGTAAAAAGTAATAAGAAGAGGAATTAAAATGACAAACTAAAAGATTTGTTTAACACAAAAAAGTTAATGAAAGAGGAACAGAGGAACAAAGAAGGCTAAAGACAGAAAACAAAACAGCAAAATGGCAACTGTAACTTTTAACCTGTTAATAACTGCACTAAATACGTATGGTCCAGAAAACCAAATTAGAAAGCAGAGAATGAAAAAATATTTAATAAAGCAAGATCCAAATATAACACTCTACACATGACACACCTTAGATTCAAAGACAAATAGGCTGAAATCACAAGAATGCAAAAGAGGAGAGGAGGGAGGATGACAGAAGAGTACGAGAACCTCATTTCACCTGGTCTCTTGAATTCAGCTAGATATCTATCAAATCATCCTGAACACCTGCAAATTCAACCTTAGATCTAAAAAAAGAATTTCTGCAATTTTACAAATTGCAAAGCAACCACTTTCTGCAAGTGGCATGGCAAGCCTTCAGGGAACAAGAGCCACATAGAGCAATCCAAAGCAGCTTATACTGAGCCCAGGCCCCTGGCAAGGGGTGGTGCAACTCCACCTAGCCAGATAACTGAGTATCAGTGCAACAGGCCCTTCCCCCAGAAGAACGGCAGGAATATCAGTCTATACCAAATTTATGGATCACACAGAACTGAAAAACTCCTACACTAGGGGAAAAATAGTATATGGAATTTGGTCAATATTTTTTCTCATGATTCTTTAGTCTTTCAGGTTAAAATTTTTTTTTTCTTTTTCCTTTTCAACTAGTTGCTTATTTTATCAACCCCTTTTAAAGTCTTAAATTTTCATTTTTACATTTATATTTTATAGATATATTCTTCATTTTTAGCTTCCTTTCACTGTATTCAAATTTACTTTGTATATCTATAAGTTTTTCTTTCTTTGCAAATTTGGGATTTAGTGTCCTCTAACAAACAGACCAAAATACACCCAGGACTAAGTCAATCACCCTGTTTTGTCCACTTAGGAGATTATATTCTCTCTTCCCCTCTTTTTTTCTTTTTCTTTTTTGGTTTCTGATCTCCTCAGATTATTCTAGTGTGTATTTCATTGGGGTCATGGTTGATTTTTTAAAAAGATTTTTATTTATTTATTTGAGAGAGAGACAATGAGAGAAAGCATGAGAGCGGAGAAGGTCAGAGGGAGAAGAAGACTCCCATGGAGCTGGGAGCCCAATGCAGGACTTGATCCTGGGACTCCCAGATCATGACCTGAGCTGAATGCAGTTGCTTAACCAACTAAGCCACCCAGGGGCCCAGTCATGGTTGATATTTTTGATTTTGTTCTCTCATTCATTTATTCTTCTCTGGACAAAATTACTAGAAAGAAAAATTCACAACAAAAGAAAGAACCATAGGTAATACTTTCTGCCATAGATTTAAACAATATGCATATAAGTAAAATGTCAGACCTAGAATTCAGAATGATGACTGTGAAGTTACTACCTGGGCTTGAAAAAAGCATAAAAGACACAAGAGAATGCCTTTGTGCAGGAATGAAATCTAATCAGGCCAAAATTAAAAATGCTCTGAGATACAGTCTAAACTGGATGCTTTAACAGGTAGGGTAAATAAGGAAGAAAAGAGTAAATGACACAGAAGACAAGCTGATAGGAAGGAAGGAAGCTGAGAAAAGGAGAGAAAGAGAACTAATGTACCATGAAGGGAGGATTCAAGAAATCAGCAATATCATAAAGTGAAACAATATTAGAATAATTGGGGTCCCAGAGGAAGAAAAAAGAGAGAGGGACAGAAGTATAACTGAACAAATCATAGCTGAGAACTCTAATCTGGGGAAGGACACAGCATTTAAGCCCAGGAGTCCCAGAGAACCCCCTTCAAAAATCAATAAAAGAGATCAACATCTGACATTTAATTGTGAAACTTGCAAATTTCAGAGATAAAGAGAAAAAAATCCTGAAAGAGGCCCTTAACCTACAAGAGTAGGAACATTAGGGTGGCAGCAGACCTATCTACAGAGAGCTGGCAGACCAGAAGGTCTGGCATAATATATTCAGGGTACTAAATGAGAAAAACATGCAGCCAAGAATACTTTATCCAGCAGGGCTGTTATTCAGAATATAAGGAGAGATAAAGATCTTCCAAGACAGTGAAAAACTAAAATACAAAACTAGCCTTGCAAGAAATATTAAGGGGGAAATTGTAAGTGAAGAGAGACTCCAAGAGTAACAGACCAGAAAAACACAGAGACAATATACAGAAACAGGGACTGTACAGACAATACAATGGCACTAAATTCATATCTTTCAATAGTTACTCTGAATGTAAATAGTTTAAATGCTCCAGTCAAAAGACACAGGGTATCAGACTGGATAAAAAAGCAATACCCATTCATATGTAGTGTACAAGAGACTCATTTTGAACTTAAAGACACTTCCAGACTGAGAGTGAGGTAATAGAGAACAATTTACCATGCTAATGGACCTCAAAAGAAAGCTGGGGTAACAATTCTCATATCAGACAAATTAGATTTTAAACCAAAGACTGCAGTAAGAGATGCAGAGGAACACTATATCATACTTAAAGGGTCTTTCCAACAAGAAGCTCTAACACTGTAAATATCTATGCCCCCAACATGGGCGCAGTCAATTATATAAACCAGTTAACCAAAGTAAAGAAAAATATTAATAACAACACATTAATAGTAGGAGACTTCAACACTCCACTCATAGCAATGGACAGATCATCTAAGTAGAAGAGCAACAAAGAAACAAGAGCTTTGAATGACACATTGGACCAGATGGACTTCGTAGATATATACAGAGGATTCCATCCTAAAACAAGACACTCATTCTTCTCAAATGCACATGAAACTTTCTCCAGAATAGATCATATACTGGGTCAGAAATCAGGTCTCAACTGATACCAAAATATTGAGATTATTCCCTGCATATTTCCATACCACAATGTTTTGAAACTGGAACTCAATAAAAAGAAGAAATTTGGAAGGAACTCAAATACTTGCAGGTTAAAGAGCATCCTGCTGAAGAATGAATGGGTCAACCAGGAAATTAAAAAAAAAAAAAAAACTCAATTCATGCAAACAAATGAAAATGAAAACAAATCAGTTCAAAACATATGGGATACTGCAAGAAAGAAGTACATAGCCATCCAAGCCTCTCTCAAAAAATTTAGAAAATCCCAAATGCACAAGCAAATCCTACACCTAGAGGACCCGGAGAAAGAACAGCAAATACAGCCTAAACCAAGCAGGAGAAAAGGAATAATAAATATTAGAGCAGAAATCAATGAAACAGAAACCAGAAAAACAGTAGAACAGATCAACAAAACTAGAAGCTGGCTCTTTGAAAGGATTAATAAGATCAATAACCTCTGGCCAAACTTATGCAAAAGAAAAGAGAAAGGACCCAAATTAATAAAGTCATGAATGAAAGGGGAGAAATCATGACTAATACCAAGGAAATAGAAATAATTGTTAGAAATTATAATCAGCAACTATATGCCAACAAATTAGACAATCTGGAAGAAATGGATGCATTCCTGGAAACTTATAAACTACCAAGACTGAAACAGGAAGAAATAGACAATCTGAACAGACCAATAAGCAGCAGGGAAATTGAAGCAGTAATCAAAAACTTCCCAAAATACAAGAATCCAGGGCCTGAGGGCTTCCCAGGGAAATTCTTCCAAACATTTAAAGAAATCATACCTATTCTACTGCAGCAGTTTTGAAAAATAGAAATGAAAGGAATACTTCCAAATTTGTTCTATGAGGCCAGCATTACCTTGATCCCAAAACCATACAAACACCCGATCAAAAAGGAGAATCACACACCAATTTCCCTGATGAACATGGGTTCCAAAATACTCACCAAATCCTAGCCAATAGGATCCAAGAGTGCATTAAAAGGATTATTTGCCATGACCAGGTGAGATTTATTTCTGGGATGCACATGTGGTTCAACATTTGCAAATCAATCAATGTGATAGAGCGCATTAATAAAAGAAGAGACAAGATCCATATGATCCTCTCAATTGATGCAGAAAAAGCATTTAACAAAATACAGAATTCTTTCTTGATTAAAACTCTTCAAAGTATAGGAATAGAGGGAACATACCTCAATATCATAAAAGCCGTCTATGAAAAGCCCACAGAAAATATCATTCTCAATGGAGAAAAACTGAGAGCCACATGCAGAAGAATGAAACTGGACCGTTCTCTTACACCATACACAAAGATAAACTCAAAATGATTGAAGGACCACAATGTGAGATAGGAATCCATCAAAATCCTAGAGGAGAACATAGGCAGTAACTTCTTTGACCTCGGCCACAGCAAATTCTTGCATTATACATCTCTAAAGGCATGGGGAACAAAAGAAAAAATGGACTATTGGGAATTCATCAAGATAAAAATTTCTAAAACAAAAACAAGATAAAAACTGTAGAATAAAGGAAGCCATCAACAAAACTAAAATTCAGCCTATGGAATTGGAGAAGATATTTGCAATTGTCTTACCAGACAAATGGCTAGTATCCAAGAACTATAATGAACTTTCAGACTCCACACCCAAAAAATAAAATAAATAGACCATTCAAGAAATGGGCAGAAGACATTATTTCTCCAAAGAAGACAGGCAAATGGCCAACGGACACATACAAAAATGCTCAACATCACTTGGCATCAGGGAAATACAAATAAAAATCACAGTGAGATACCAACTCACACTAGTCAGATGGCTAAAATTAACAAGACAGGAAAAACCAAATGTTGGCAAAGATGCACAGAAAGGGGATTGCTCTTCCACTGTTGGTGGGAATGTAAGCTGATACAGCCATTCTGGAAAACAGTATGGAAGTTCCTCAAGAAGTTAAAAATAGAGATAGAGCTACCCTATAACCCAGCAATTGCACTACTAAGTATTTACCCCAGAGATACAAATGTAATCATTTGTGGTACATGCACCACAATATTTATAGCAGCAATGTCCACAATAGCTAAACTATGGAAAGAGCCTAAATGTCCATCACAGATGAACGGATAAAGAAGATGTGCTACATATATACAATGTAATATTACTAGGTCATCAGAAAGGATAAGTACTTATAATTTACATCAACATGGATGGAACTTGAGGGTATTATGGTGAATGAAATAAGTGAATCAGATAAAGACAATTAGCATATAGTTTCATTCATATGTGGAATATAAGAAACAATGCATAGGATTATAGAGAAAGGGAGAGAAAACTGAATGGGAAGTAATCAGAGAGGGAGAAAAACCATGGGAGACTATTAAGTATAGGAAACAAACTGAGCTTCACTGGAAAGGAGGTGGGTGAGGGGATTGGGTAACTGGGTGATGGGCATTAATTAAGGCACATGATGTGATGAGCAACAGGGTGTTACAGGCAACTGATGAATTATTAAACTCTACATCTGAAACCAATGATGTAACATATGTTGGCTAATTGAATTTAAATAAAAAAAGAATGAGAAAGATACATCATGCAAATAATAAACAAAAGACTGATGGAGGGATTGTATTAATACTGGAGGATATAGGTTCTTTTTAAAAAAGCTTTTATTTAAATTCCAAATTGTTAACACACCGTGTAATATTTGTTTCAGGTGTGCAATATAGTAATTCGACACTTCTATATAACTCTCAATGCTCATCATTGCCACTTTCCAACAGCCACTTGCCACTTTCCAATGGCGCATGGGAGAAGAATGAGGCACAAACAAGTCAGTCTCAAGAGAATGGGAGCAGGGGTCGGCAGTTGAGAAGACTCCTGTCCAGAACAACTCCTCTCTCCTGTATTTATTAGATACAAGATAACAATCAACAAAGAAGCTGAAG
Source organism: Taxidea taxus jeffersonii (assembly GCA_003697995.1). Lineage (NCBI taxonomy): Eukaryota > Metazoa > Chordata > Mammalia > Carnivora > Mustelidae > Taxidea > Taxidea taxus. Next base: position 13,509 of record RCUC01160645.1, on the reverse strand, counting down.
GAGGTTATAGATAAGCAAGATATGCCTAATCAAACCCCATCGGATTTGTGGTTAAGTATGCTTGATAAAGCAGTATAGGATTTGTGGTTGAGTAAACACATTTAAAGGAATCATCTAATTAACTACAGGTGATCTCTGAAGAAGGGGAGATAACAGAAAAAAGAAGCAGGCAGAGTTCCATCCTGAGCAGGCTGGGAGTTCCCAGCTGCTTGGCTTCAAGGATGTATATCATCCTCTCCCCCAGATGCCTGTTGCTGATACATGTTCAAGCATGTCTGGTCAGTACATTGTTCTGAGGGACAGTTACAATCATGATACGTGCACTCCTTAATCCAGATCACTTATTTAACTCTTCCTCCCACCAACCTACCCTCTGGTAAAGATTAGTTTATTCTCTATACTTAAAGAGTCAGCTTCTTGATTTGCCTCTCCCTCTCTCTTCTTTCCCCTTCCTATCCTTTGCTCATTTGTTTTGTTTCTTAAATTCCTATGAGTGAAATCATATGGTATTTGTCTTTCTCTGATTGACTTATTTCATTTAGCAAATGCTCTCAAGCTACATTCATGTCACCACAAATGGGAAGAATTCATTCTTTTCATGGCTGAGAAATATTCCATTGTATATATATACTACAGCCTCTTTATCCATTCATTAGTTGATGGACATTTGGGCTGTCTCCATAGCTTGGCTATTATAGATAATGCTGCTATAAACATAGGGGTGCACGTATCCTTGTCAATCAGTATTTTTGAAATTCTTTGGGTAAATACCTAGTAATGCAATTGCTGGATCATAAAGGTAGTTCTATTTTCAACTTTCTGAGGAATCTCCATACTGTTTTCCAGAGTGGCTGCACTAATTTGCATTCCCACCAACAATGCAGGAGGGTTCTTTTTTTTCCACATCCTAGCCAACATCTGTTGTTTCTTGTGGTTTTGATTTTAGCCATTCTGACAGATGTGAGGTGATATGTCATTGTAGTTTTGATTTGTATTTCTCTGATGATAAATGATGTTAAGCATCTTTTCATGTCTGTTGGCCATCTGTACATCTTCTTCAGAGAAATGTCTGTTCATATCTTCTCCCCATTTTTAACTAAATTATTTGTTCTTTTTGGGGGATGTAAACCATGTACATTCTTTAAATAGTTTGAATACTAACATTTTTTGGATATGTTATTTGCAAATATCTTCTCCCATTCCACAGGTTGCCTTTTAGGTTTATTGATTGTTTCCTTTTCTGTGCAGCAGGTTTTTATTTTTATTTATTTATATATTTTTTCAAATTTTTATTTGAATTCTAGTTAGTTAACATATAGTGTGATATTGGTTTCAGGAGTAAAATTAAGTGATTCATCACTTACATGTAACACCCAGTGCTTACCATAAAAAATGCCCTCTTTAATACCATCACCCATTTAGCCCATCCCCCAGCCCACCTTCCCCCATTACCCCTCAATTTGTTCTCTATCATTCAGAGTCTCTTATGGTTTCTCTCTCTCTCTTCCCCCTTCTCATATGTTCATCTGTTTTGTTTCATTAACTCCACATATGAGTGAAATCATATGGTAGTTGTCTTTCTCTGACTGACTTATTTTCCTTAGCATAATACTCTACCTCCATCCATGTTGTTGAAAAGAACAAGATTTCTGTTCTTTTTGATGCTAATATAATATTCCATTATATAATATACCACAACTTCTTTATCCTCTCATCTATTGATGGACATCTGGGTTCTTTCCATACATTGGCTATAGTTGATAATGCTGCTATAAACATCAGGGTACATCCATATTTTTGTATTGTTTGGGCAAATACCTAGTAGTACAATTGCTGGGTCATAGATTAGTTCTATTTTTAACTTTGTGCAGGAACTTCATACAGTTTTCCAAAGTGGCTGCACTAGTTTGCATTTCCACGAATAGTGTAAGAGTGTTCTCCTTTTTCTGCATCTTCACCAACACCTATTATTTCTTGTGTGGTTAATTTAGCCATTCTGACAGGAGTGAGGTGTATCTCATTATGCTTTTGATTTGTATTGTTCTGATCCTGAGGGATGTTGAGCATCTTTTCGAGTGTTTGTTAGCCATCTTGATGTCCTCCTTGGAAAACTGTCTATTCATGGCTTCTTCCAATTTCTTAGCTGGAAATTTTGTTTTTTGGATGTTGAGTTTGAGTTGAGTTTGGTAAGTTCTTTATAGATTTGGATACTGATCCTTTGTCAGATATGTCATTTGCAAATATCTTCTTCCATTCAACAGGCTGTCTTTTAGTTTTGTTGGTTGTTTCCTTCACTGTGCAGAAGATTTTTATCTGGATGAAGTCCCAATAGTTCATTTTTCTTTTGTTTCCATTGCCTCTGGTGACATGCCTAGTAAGAAGTTTGGGTGGTGGAGGCCAGAGAAATTGCTGCTTATGTTCTCCTCTAGGAGGTTGATTGTTTCCTGTCTCACACTTAGGTCTTTCATCCATTTGTATTTTATTTTATTATTTTTTTAAGATTTTATTTATTTATTTGAGAGAGAGAGATAGAGAGGGCAGAAGGAGGAGCAGAAGGAGAGGGAGAAGTAGACTCCCTACTGAGCAGGGAGCCCGACATGGGCTCAATCCCAGGACCCTGAGGTCATGACCTGATTGAAGGTAATTAACCCACCAAGCCACTCAGGTGTCCTGATTTTAAATTTCTTTTTGTGTGTGGTATACACTTTTTGTGTAGGAAGTGGTCCAGTTTCATTCTTCTGTATATGACTGTCCAGGTTTCCCAAACCTAGTTGTTGAAGAGATTGCTTTTTTTTCATTAGATATTCTTTCCTGCTTTCTCAAAGATTAGTTGACCATGTAGTTCTCTAATCTGTTCCATTGATCTATGTGTCTGTGTCAGTAGCACACTATCTTGATAATACAGCTTGAAGTTTTGGAATCATGATGCCTCAAGCCTTGTTTTTCTTTTTCAGGATTGGTTTGGCTATTTGGAGTCTTCTGTAGTTCCATACACAGTTTAGGATTGCTTGCTCCAGTTGTGTGAAAAAATGCTGGTGGTATTTTGGTAAGGATTGCATTAAATGTATACATTGCTTTGTGTGGTATAGACATCTTAACAATATTCGTTCTTCCAATCCATGAGCATGGAATGCTTTTCTACTTCTTTCTGTTCTCCTCAATATCTTTCATAAGTATTCTATACTTTTCAGAATACAGATCTTTTACTTCTTTACTTAGATTTATTCCTAGGTAGCTTTTTTAAAAAAAATTCCTGGGTATCTTATTGTTTTTGGTGGACTTGTAGAAGGAATCAATCCCTTTCTGCTACTTCATTACTGGTGTATAGAAATGCAACCCATTTGTGCCCATTGATTTTATATCCTACAACTTTGCTGAATTCCTGTATGAGTTCTAGCAAATTTTTAGGTGTAGTCTTTCAGGTTTTCTACATAGAGTATCATGTCATCTGCAAATAGTGAAAGTTTGACTTCTTCCTTGCCAATTTGGATGCTGTTTATTTCTTTTTGTTTTCTGATTGTAGAGGCTAAGACTTCCAGTACTATGTTAAACAACAATGGTTAGAGTGGACATCCCTGCCTTGTTGCTGACCTTTGAGGAAAAGCTCTCAGGATTTCCCCATTGAGGATGATATTAGCTGTGGGCTTTTCATATATGGCCTTTATGATGTTGAGTTATGCTCTATCTATCCCTACTTTGTTGAGGGTTTTCATCAGGAAAGGGTGCTGTATTTTGTCAAGTGCATTATATGCATCGAAGGAGAGGATCATATGGTTCTTATCCTTTCTTTCATTGATGTGCTATATCACTTTGATTTATTTGTGAATACTGAACCAGTCCTGCAGCCCAGGAATAAATCCCCTTGATCAAGGGGAGCAATTCTTTTAAAGTACTGTTGGATTTGGTTCGGTAGTATTTTATTGAGAATTTTTTGCATCCACATTCATCAGGGATATTGGCCTGTAATTCTCCTTCTTAGTGGGGTTTTTGGTTTTGGAGTCAAGGTAATGCTGGCTTCATAGAATGAGTTTGGAAGTTTTCCTCCCATTTCTACTTTTTGGAACAGTTTCAGAAGAATAGGTATTAACTCTTCTTTACATGTCTGGTAAAATTCCCCTGTGAAACCATCTGGCTCTGGACTTTTGTTTGTTGGGAGACTTTTGACTACTGATCCAATTTCTTTGCTGGTTATGTGTCTGTTCAAATTTTCCATTTCTTCCTGTTTCAGTTTTGGTGGTTTGTACGTTTCTAGGAATTTGTCCATTTCTTCCAGGGTGCCCAGTTTGTTGGCATTTAATTTTTCATAGTATTCTCTTATAATTGTTTATATTTCTGTAGTGTTGGCTGTGATTCTCCTCTTTCACTTGTGATTTTATCTATCTGGGTCCCTTCTCTTTTCTTTTTGATAAGTCTGTACAGGGGGTTATTAATTTTACTCATTTTTTCCAAGTACTCTTTTTTTTTTTTTTGAGAACTTTAAAACTGCTGTCTTCTGCTTTATTGGCAGCTAAATTGTTCAAAAATGTTCTCTCGATTCAATAATTACAAAGACTCAGACTTACATTAAAAAAGTAAAAACTAGAACCCCCAGCAGGTGCCAGCCCCAGCAGAAGGCCCAGGGGGCGGTGGATAGCAGGTGCTGGGTGTGCGACACGCACAGGCAGGCCATGGTGCCCACATCACTCAGTGCCGACTCAAGGGAAGTGCACGTCTTCCACAGCGTCGCCAAGAACGCGGACCAGCGGGAGAGCAGGGCAGAGCCTGTCCTGGGCCAGAGACCAGCGCCACGGGCTAGCTAGTTAATCCTAAGCCTTTCACAGGACAGGGCACAAACCTGATTACTCAACACTGCAGCAAGGAAGCAGCAGAGTAAATCCACCGGCAGAGCCAATGTGCAGGAGTGTCCGGCGAGTCCACGCGATGCATACGGGCACTAACCACAGGGCTCCATGCAGGGGCGGGGCGGGGGAGGGGGTGTCCAGCGCCTGCAGCAGGGCTCCAGGGGCGCTGGCCTCCTCTTGCCAAGTGGCAGCTCGTCACGCCCATCTTCACCGTGAGGCAGCAGCTGTGCGAGCGTGGGGACTTCACAGTAGTGAGACGGGTGACACTTGACGGCTGTGACCAGGAGTGGACTCACACTCACTCACACACACACATGGGGCCCAGGGCAGGGGTGGCTCTGAGGGCCCCTGTTTTGTATTGTTGATTGGTTCTACTCTGGTTGTTTGTTTGTTTGTTTGTATATAATTGCCATATCTTTTCTAGCTCCTTTAGGTGTAAGATTAGATTGTGTATTTGAGACTTTTCTTGTTTCTTGAGGTAGGCCTGTATTGCAATATACCTCCCTCTTAGGACTGCCTTTTCTGCATCCCAAAGGTTTTGGGCTGACTAGGTTTTATTTTCACGTATTTTTAAAATTCTTCTTTAATTTCCTGTTTAACCCTTTCTTTCTTTCTTTTTTTTTTTTGAGATTTTATTTATTTGAGAGAGTGAAAGAGCAGAGGGGAGGAAAAGAGGGAGATGGAAAACAGACTCTCCATTGAGCAAGGAGCCCAATGTAAGGCTCTATCCCAGGACTCCTGGATCATGACCGGATCTGAAGGTAGAAGCTTAACCAGCTGAGTTATGCAGGACCCCCCATCCAGATGTTCTTTAACCTCCATGTATTTGTGGTCTTTCCAATTTTTTCCCCATAGTTCACTTCAAGTTTCATAGCTTTGTGGTCTGATCATATGCATGGTATGATCTCAATCTTTTTGTTCTTGTTGAGAGCTGATTTGTGGCCTAGTGTGTGATATATTTTGGAGAACGTTCCATGCACACTCAAGAAAAATATGTATTCTCTTGTCTAAGGATGAAATGTTCTGAATATATCTGTTGAGTCCATCTGGCCCAGTGTGTCATTCAAAGCCATTGTTTCCTTGTTGATTTTCTGCTTAGATTATCCATTGCTCTAAGTGAGGTGTTAAATCCTCTATGATTATTGTGTTATTATCAATAAGATTCTTTATGTTTGTTATAATTTGATTGATATATTTGGGTGCTCCCAAGTTGGATTTACAATATTTAGGTAAGATACAAGATGTACAAGATTTTATGATGTTGTTAGGTCTTCTTGATGGAGAGACACTTTCATTATGATAGAATTGTCTTTGGTTTGAAATCTAGTTTGTCTGATGTAAGTATGGTTTCTGCGGCTTTCTCTGAATGTCCATTAACATGATAGATGGCTCTCCACTCCCTCACTTTCAATCTGTGGGTCTTTAAGTCTAAAATGAGTCTCTTATAGGAAGCATATAGATGGATCTTGGGTTTTCGTTTTTTATCCATTCTGATACCTATGTCTTTTGATTGGAACATTTAGTCCATTTACATTCAGAATGATTATTAAAAGATGTGACTTTAGTGCCATCGTGTTACCTGTAGAGTTGGTGTTTCTGTGATGTTCTCTGTTCCTTTCCAGTCTTTATTGCTTTTGGTCTTTTTTTTTTTTTTTCCCACTCAAGGAGTACCCCTTAAAATTTCTTGCAGGGCTGGTTTAGTGGTCATGAACTCCTTTAGTTTTTGTTAGTCTGGGAAACTCTTTATCTCTTTCTATTCTGAATGATAGCCATGCAGGACAAAGAATTCTTGGCCACATATTTTTCCAATTCAACATGTTGAATATTTTCTTCCACTCTTTTCTGGCTTGCCAAGTCTCTGTAGACAGTGCCACTGTGAACTTGATCTGTCTTCCCTTGTAGGTTAAAGACCTTTTTTGCCTTTCTGCTCTCAAGATTCTTTCCTTGTCTGTGTATTTTGTGAATTTGACTATCATATACCATAGTGATAGTTGGCTTTTGTTGAATTTAATGGGAGGTTTCTTTGCTTTTTTGGGTTTTGATGTCTATGTCTTTCTTCAGGTTAGAGAAGCTTTCAGTTATAATTTGTTTGAATAAACCTTCTGTCCCTTTCTCTCTTCATCTGCTGGGACTGCTATGATATGAATGTTATTACATTTTAATAAGTCGCTGAGTTCCTTATTCTACCTTCATGGTCCATTACCTTTCTGTCCCTCTTCTTTTCAGCTTCACTATTTTCCATAATTTTATCTTCTTCTTTTTTTTTAAAGATTTTATTTATTTATTTGACAGAGAGATCACAAGTAGGCAGAGAGAGGCAGAGAGAGAGAGAGGGAAGCAGGCTCCCCACTGAGCAGAGAGCCCGATGCAGGCCTCAATCTCAGGGGCCCAAGATCATGACCAGAGCTGAAGGCAGTGGCTTAACCCACTGAGCCACCCAGGCCCCATAATTTTATCTTCTATATCATTTATTCACTCTTTTGCTTCATTTATACTCATTTTTAATGGCCTTCACTTGGGCCTGCATCTCAGTTATAGCATTTTTTAATTTTTGGCCTGACTAGATTTTAGTTCTTTTATCTCTGCAGTAAGGGGTTCTCTACTGTCTTCTATGCTTCTTCCAAGCCCAGCTAGTATCCTTACAATAGTTGTTTAAATTCTAGTCGGACATCTTATTTATATCTGTATCAACTAAATCCCTGGCTATGAGTTCTACCTCATGTTCTTTCTTTTAGGGTGAATTCTTCTATCTTATCATTTTGTCCAGAAAAGAAAAGAAGAGAGAAAATACAAAACAAAACAAACCAAAGAAATAAAACCAAACAAGGAAAATCAGAGAAAAAGAAAAAAAGGAAAATAAAAACAAGAAAAAACAAAACTAAACTAAGACTAAAACAACAACAACTATACCCTGTGTGTGTTTTGGTCTGCTTGTTAAAACAATCTAGATCCCAAAATAAAAAAAATAAAAATAAATAAAACAAAATGAAATTGAACAAAAAGATAAAAAATATATCTAAAGTATGTATAAATAAAATTTTTAAAATTAATACAAATTTTAAAAAGAAATTGGAAAATATAAGAAATAAATGAAATAATAATAATATGAAAGATAAAGAAGAAAAGGAAAAAAGAAGCTAGATCCTATTTCCCTAGAGCTGAAGCTTTGCAGGACTCTATGATCAATAAACCTGGTACCAGATTGTTGTTTGTGTTGGTCTTCTACGTATCCTGAAGCCAACTTGTATCAGAGGAAACGCATTTCTATTGCAGGGGGGCGGCACTTGGTGTATGCTGCTCTAGTCTCCACTAGGTGGTGCTGTTTTGCTCTTGAACGCTTCAGTGCAAGTACCGTCAAAATGCATATGAGGAATTTGAATAATATTGGTAACATATAAATAATTGGTTGATAGCCCATATTAATATAAACTTTTAAAATTGAGAACAAGATGTTACAGAAAAAAAAGCAAAGGACGTGAACTGACATGACCTCATGGGACATGATTAGACAGGAGGAAGAGAAAACAGGTAGCAAAATGATAGATTTAAACTGAGCCCTGTTAACAATTACACTGCAGTTGGCCATTGAACAACACATGTTTGAACTGCATAGGTTAGCTTGTACATGGATTTTTTTCAATAAATGTATTGCAATATTTTGAGATTTGTGTATATTTGAAAAGAGAGATGAAACGTGTAGACAAGTAATATTGAAAAAATAAGAAAAAGGTATGTCAGAAATGCATGAAATATATGTAGATATAATCTATTTTATCTTTCACTACCAGAAAGATCTGTTATAAAATTTAAAATACCAAAATTTGCTCATTCACTTAGACCATAGATGATACTATTTGCAGCTGAGAGAAATGTAAACAAATATAAAGATGCAGTATTAAATCATAGCCACATAAAATTAACTGTAGCACATACTGTACAACAGCAATAATTTTGTAGCCACCCTCTTTTGCTATTGCAAGGAGCTGAAGCGTTGCAAGTGTCTACTTAAAATACCTTGTGACTCTCATAATTATCTTTGCCTGAGCAGTTCATCTCCAGTAGATTGCATATCTCAGTAAAAATTGATATCTTCAAGTTCTTTCATATTTTTATGTTTAGTGCAATACCATAAACCTCAAAGAACACCAAGAGACCCATAAGAAGTGCTCCCAAGAAGCAAAGTACATGACATTATAAGCAAAGGTTGAATTGCTAAAATATAGAATATAATAGATATGAAGAACCATATCTATTATTACTGTAGACCGAGGGCTGCCGCTGCAGTTGCCTGCCATTTCAAGATAGATAAATCCAGCTTAAAGGCCACTGTAAAAAACAAAAGGATACTTGCAAAGCTGTTGCTGCAACTATGCTAGCAGGCACAAAATCCTCACAATTTTTGTGAAATATTTATGTGTGTGTATGTGTGTGTGTGTGTGCTTCTACAGAAGGTTTTTTTTCTCAATTTTAATTCCAGTTAATTAATATACAATGTTATATAGTTTCAGGTGTACAATATAGTAATTCAATACTTCCACACATCACCCAGTGCTTATCACAAGTGCACTCTTTAATCCCCATCATCTATTTAATTCTTCTCCCACTCCTCTCCTCTCCAGAATCCATCAGTTTATTCTCTGTAATTGAGACTCTATTTCTTCTCTCTCTCCCTCTCATTTTTTCCCTTTTCCTTTGCTTATTTGTTTTGTTCCTTAAATTCCACATATGTGTGAAATCATATGGTATTTGTCTTTCTCTGATTGACTTATTTCACTTAGCATGATACTCTGGTGCTGCCACTGTGGAAAATAGTATGAAAGTTCCTCAAAAAGTTAAAAATAGAACTGCCCTATGACCCAGAAATCACACTACTGAGTATTTACCCAAAGAATACAAGAACACTAATTCAAAGGGATACATGCACCCCATGTTTATAGCAACATTATCTACAATAGCTAAATTATGGAAACAGTGTAAGTTCCCACTGGTTGATGAATGGGGTAAAGAAGATGCAGTATATATATATACAATGGAATATTACTCAGCCATAAAACACAATAAAATCTTGTTATTTGCAATGACATGGATGGAGCTAGAGTGTATTATGCTAAGTGAAATAAGTCAATCAGAAAAAGATAGATGCCATCTGATTTCACTCGTATGTGGAATTTAATAAACCAAACAAATGGACATGGGAGAGGGTAAGAAAAAAGAGAGGCAAACCAAGAAACAGACTCTTGACTAAAGAGACAAGCTGAGGGTTACCAGAGGGGAGGTTTGGTGGTGGTAGGGGGTAGTTAAATAGGTAATGGGGATTAAGGAGCATACTGCTGTGACGAGCACAGGGTGATGTATGGAAGTGATGAATCACTATATTGTACACTTGAAACTAATGTTACACTATAGGTTAACTAACTGGAATTTAAATAAAAACCTTTTTTTTTAAAATTTATTTGACAGAGAGAGAGAGAGAGAGATCCCAAGCAGGCAGAGAGAGGAGGAAGCAGGCTCCCTGCTGAGCAGAGAGCCCGATGCGGGACTCGATCCCAGGACCCTGGGATCATGACCTGAGCTGAAGGCAGAGGCTTTAACCCACTGAGCCACCCAGGCGCCCTAAAAATCTTTTTAAAGAAGAAAAATGTGTGTATATATGTGTACACACATGTGTATGTGTATATATATATACATACACATATATATGCACACACATATACATACAATGGAATATTACTCAGACATAAAAAAGAATGAAATCTTGCCATTTGCAACAACATGGGTGAGTGAAATACATTTTTGTCTCGTATTGGAAATGTAGCTTTTATGTAGGTGCAGGGTTGCTGTAAGTCACACCTACAGACTGTAATATGATTCAAGAAAAAATATACAACAACTTAAAACAAAAGGAAGATAAGGATCCAAACTAGAGAGTTTAAAGCCAACAGAGATTGTTTGGTACTTTTTGAAAGAAGTTCAGCTTCAAAAATGTCAAGATAACAGGAAAGCATGTCTGTTGACCAAAAGGCAGCAGATGAGTTCCCAGATACCATGAAGAAAAACACTGAGAAGAAACGATATCTGCCTGAACAGTTTTTTAATGCAGATGAAGGTGCCCCATTCTGTGGGTTGGCGGGGGGGGGATGCCACAAAGGACATTTATTAGTAAGGAAAAGAAATGAGCACCAGGACTTAAGGCAGGAAAAGATAGGCTAGCTCTATGGTTTTGTGTAAAAACAGTCAGGTTAATAATTAGGACTACCTCAAGCCTTGAAGACAAAAGATAAATAAAAGTTGCCATTCTTTTAGTTGCACAAGAAGAAGGCCTGAACCTTTTTCTGGATTAGTTCCATCAATGTGTTTTTCCCTGAAGTAAGAAAGTCCCCTGCCAGTAAGAAGCTGGCTTTTAAAGCTTTTTTTTTTTTTGATATTGTATATTGCCTCTGGCCACCCAGAACTCCACAAATTTAAAAACCAGTGGTTTTGAAGTGGTCTATTTGCCCCCAAACACAATGTCTCTAATTCAGTCTCTAAAGCTGGGGATCATAAAGACTTTTCAAACTCAATACACATGGTATCCTATGGAAAAGATTATCAATGCTATGGAAGGAACCTCAACTTAGAGAACATTATAAAAGTCTAAAAAGGATTACACCATTGAAGATGCCACTGTTTTTATAGAAAAAGCCATGAAAACCTGAAACAATAAATTCCTGTTGGAGAAAATTGTGTCCAGATGTTGTACATGATTCACAAGATTTACAACTGGGCTAATCAGAGAAATTATGAAAGAGATTGTGGATATGGCAAAAAAGGTGGGAGTACAGGGTTTTAAAATATGAATCTTGGAGAAATTAAAAAGCTAGTCTAGTGTTAGTAATATGTATAAAGTCTACAGTGTTTTGTATCGGATAAGACAATATGATGTAGTTATTGACAGGTAAAGAGATGATGTAAACTCAGGATACTGGGAAATACAGTACACTACTGTAAATGTATTTCCTTATCATTTTCTCAATAACACTGTTACTTCTCTAGCTTAGTTTATTATAAGAATATAAAATATATTACATATAATATACAAAATATGTGTAGCTGCCCTTTATATTATTGGTAAGGTTTCTGATCAACAGGAGGCTATTAGTGGTTAAGTTTTAGTAGTTAGGCTTCTGAGGAGTCAAGAGTTATATATGGATTTTCAACTGCATGGGGAATCAGCACCTCTAACCCCCATGTTATTCAATTGTCAATAGTAAATACATGTAAACTGAGTTCTCAAAATAAAATACAGAGATAATAATACTGGTTCATAGAGCAAAAACTGCACATATAGTCTCTTAAACATAAATATTTTAAATATAGACACAGTTATGTTAAAAAATAAAGGGGTGGAAAAAAAAGAAGTACCATGCAAACACTAAACATAAGAAAGTTAGTATGGCTATGTTAAATTCAAATAAAATACATGTCAAGAAAATTTAGATTGACAAAGCAAAGGAGAAACATTTTATAATTATAAAAGTCATTTAACCAAAATCATAGCAACTTAAACTGTGGATTTACCTATAACAAAGTTCCATAATAAGTAAAATCAGTATCTGTCAGAACTAAATGAAAAATATATCAGCACAAATCATAGCTGGGTGTGTCAATGCCATTCTATTAGTAATTAATGAAATAATTAAAAAAATCAGTAAGGGGGAGGAGTCAAGATGGCGGAGAAGTAGGAGGCTGAGACGACATCAGCCAGCAGGAGATCAGCTAGATAGCCTATCAAACCATTCCGAACACCTACGAATCCAACAGGAGATCGAAGAGAAGAAGAACAACAATTCTAGGAACAGAAAATCGACCACTTTCTGAAAGGTAGGACCAGCGGAGAAGTGAATCCAACGCGACGGGAAGAGAGACCCCAGGGGGAGGGGCCGGCTCCCGGCAAGCGGCGGAGCACAAAATCAGAACTTTTAAAAGTCGGCTCCACGGAGGGACATCGCGCCAGAGGCTAAACTGGGGTGAAGACCTCGTGGGGACAACGTGGACTCAGGTCCCACGGGGTCACAGAAGGATCGGGGGTGTCTGAGTGTCGCAGAGCTCACAGGTATTAGAGCGGGGAAGCCGGCTGAGGAGACAGAGCCGAGATTTCCTAGTGGTCTGTGACAAGGACCGGTGCTCTGTGCGAGGGGTCCCCACAAGATCCGGGGAGACTCCGACCCGGGAGAGCTCAGGGATCTACGGGGTTCGGAGACTCCAGGTGGGACTCTGCCAGAGACAGAGACGCTTGGTCACAGGCTGGGTGAGCTCGGAGCGCTCCCAGAAGCCAGTGAGACGGGACTGATGACGCACGATTTTCTCTGACAACAGTCTGCGGGCGCGCGCGGTCTGCGGGTGCGCGCGGTCTGCGGGTGCGCGCGGTCTGCGAGTGCGCGCAGTGTTGGCGGGCCCGCGGTGTCTGCCGGCCCGCGGTGTCTGCGGGTGGACGCGTGCGCGCACTCTCCGGCGCAAACGTGGGCTAGGGAGACTGGAGGGATTAAACGCTTTTTTCTGAAGGTGCACTGAAGACTGGGGCCCCGAGCTCTCGGCTCCTCTGAACCGGAGATTGGGAGGCCGCCATTGTCATTCCCGTCCTCCAGAACTCTACAGAAAGCGCGTTCAGGGAACAAAAGCTCCTGAAAGC
>RCUC01160644.1:0-59946 GCA_003697995.1 Taxidea taxus jeffersonii | reverse complement strand
AAAAAAAAAAAAAAAAAAAAAGACGGAGAAGAACAAGAAGAAGGCAAGGCACAAACAAACAGGGGTCACTTGAAACACTTTAAAATAGATCCTATGTGAAACATCCCAATATATCATGAAGATTGCTTTTCAGAGCGAGAAAGGCAACTTGTGGGGACTGCCGCACTGTGCCACCTCTGTGAGTGACAAGGGGCCTGCTCTTCTTAATCACTGTGGCCCATTCTCATGAGCAGCCATACATCAGCTTTTGCTCTTGGAGAGCCGTTTTCTAATGGGGCAGGTGGGTTCTTGCTTATTTTGATAAAGAGGCCTATCAGTTCATGAAGTGATTCCAAGGATTTATTCAGTGTTTTCAGGAGGAGAAGGGCACAGTGCTCACTTGGGAACACACATCAGGCTGTAGGTAAAGATGATGGCAGTTTATAAAAACATTTTCAAAGCTTCCAAATGACTGATGTATTCCCAAGGGCTCTGCCAATGCTCAATGGAACTTTGTGGTCTCCAAACTGTCATGACCGAGGCTGGGACCTTCTTGGATACAAAAATGAGTCTTTTAAAGGCCCAACCACAAGGCTAATTCAGATGATATTATCATCACCTACATGTAGTCCAGCGTCTGAATGCCAAGAGAGCACGCTACTTGAAACATGAAGGAAGTTAAATAATCCCTCCTCTTGTTTCCATAGCCATACACACGCCTGCTTCATAAGGTTATCGGGAGGATTTTATCAGTTGCCAACGGCTGACGTGTAGAGGACGCCATGCTATGAGGGAAGCTGAGACACCATTAGAGGCTGATATGGGGCAGACAGGATAGAAATATGGCTCTAGGGGCGCCTGGGTGGTTCAGTGGGTTAAAGCTTCTGCCTTCGGCTCGGGTCATGATCTCAGGGTCCTGGGATTGAGCCCCACATCGCATCGGGCTCTCTGCTCAGCGGGGAGCCTGCTTCCCCCTCTCTCTCTCTCTGCCTGCCTCTCTGCCTACTTGTGATCTCTGTCTGTCAAATAAATAAATAAAATCTTAAAAATATGGCTCTAGACATTTTCATTTGAGAGTTATAAAGAAACCTTACCCAGCCCCGCACCTCCCTAGTTGGGGTTGTCATTGTCATTGATATTGTTAAGAGCTTACACGCGCTTAGTGACTTCTACGTTACAAAGCCCTCATTTTAATCTTATTTAACTCACCCTAAAATTCTACGAAGTTACCTACTATGATACCGATGGCTAAAAATCTCCAGTCTTTAAATTAAGGCATCTGTTTCTACAATCCCTCTTTTTAAATTTTCAGTAAGACCACCACTGGTGGAAATTCAACACTGGCCGCAAAGGAGGCACATTGTGATCAAGATTTATTTCTCTGTTTACTATGCTCGTGCTCACCCTATAAAAGAAATGGAACTGAGATTGTTTTTTAATCCGATAGGGAATGTTGCAAGGGCAATGATCTTAGAATAACACAGTCTTATTCTTAGCAGTGAACGTTATGTTTTTAGGCTAAAGATTTATTGCATTCATTCATTCAACTAATACTCATTGAACACCCATGCCAGGCACTTTGCCAGGCAGTGGGGACACAGTGGCCAACATTTTTGTTCAAATACCCACAGTATATTGAACCATTCTACTAAACCAGACAGAAAACGAAAGTTAAGAAAAATAAGGTCGGGCTGTTTTAAAGATATTGAAAATAATACTGATCAGCAGGATCTAGTGATCAATGAGACAGTTCAACAGAAGGATGAGATGCATAAAGTGTTACCCTAATAGGTCCATGAAGACGCATTTTTGAAAAATTGTGATAATTAAAGCATTTGAAATAAAATGGCTGGGATAGAGGAGGGGAACGTTAGGAAAGAACATTTCTTGGTGCCATTCTAGTCCTCTCTCCTCTCCCTCCAGTCCCCAACCCAGCCAGCCAGTCCTTGTTCTGATGAGCATCCCTTCACTGGCCTCTTGACCTCAAATCTGATGAACACATTGAACCAACTCTTGCCAGCCTAGTTAATCACACTGAACATATGCAATATGGTCATCCTTGGGAAAGAGTGATCTACCAAGTCAGACAAGACCTGAAGATCTGTGGCTAGCATATCCACTGTCAGATCCTGATCTTTTTTGACTTCTTGGCTGTAAAGGTTATTAGGGACCACATATAGTATTTTTCAAGGTCATCCTACATGTGAGACTTGAAGGTTTATGTCAATCACCCTAAGATTGTGCCAAGTGATAATCTTTAGAAGGGCTCTCGACTTCTGAACCTCCTAGACTATGTTGGATCCAAAAAGCATGTTTACAAATATTATTGGCATCCCTTTAAAGGGGAATTAGAGATAGAGATTGAGCCTTGGATCCAATCCAGGACCTGTCACTCAATAGCCTTGTGGTCTCAAGCAGATTATTTCAACTAGCCAGGCCTCAGTGCCCTCATCTGTAAATCAGGGAATTCCCTGCTACCCTCATAAGATCATTGTGAAGATTAAATAGGGTGATACTTGGGAGAGTGCTTTCACTAGAACTTGGCATTCAGGAGTTTGCCAGACATGCATATGGGACCCTATCCTCTGACAACCCCTCCAGAGAGAAACTGGCTCTCTACGCCCCTGCTGTCTAACAACCAGGTTGGTGATCTGAGACCCTCCCTTCCACTCATCCACAAGGACATAGTCACCTGCCCCAAAAACAGACAATGCATAGGCTAGTCAGCAACCATGGCTCAGAAACAAACAACTTAGCAAGCTGGGCTTATGAAATTATTTTCTTTGGAACTTAGACTTAGAAAAAGGAAAGGATGAAATAGTTAACAATGAGGAAGGTAAAAGGAAGCTAAATGTCTCGGTGGTATGGCAAACCAAAATTATGGGTGGGCATAATTTACAAGCAAGCAGAAAATGCATAGAGTGGAGACCAAGAACAGCTAGAGAAAGAGGAGAACAAAGCAGACATGCAAAAAGAAAAGAGAGAGTTTCAAGAAAGGACACAACCTTCTCTTGGTTTTCAAGCTTTCTGGTTCTATTTCTGTTCTATGGGAATCCTTAAGAATAGCCCCCTTTTTATTGAGATAACTTAGGTGGGACAAGAGAGATCCTTGATAAATGTTAGTTCCCTTATCTTATTTACTTATCTTTTTAGTGATTTGTCCCATCATTCATTCATTCATGCATTCATTCATTAATTTATTAAGTTAAATAATTCTTGACCACCTTCTCTGTGCTAGGTACATCCTATCCCCATATTTGTACTAACAGCTTAACTTGTATCTTGCTGGAACAAGAGATTGTATTTAGGCATCAGAGATGGAGATGAGAAACACAGAGGAGTGATGAGTGGCCTAAGGGTGAGTGTGATATTTGGTGAGTTAGTGGAAGGCTCATTGGGCTGCCCTCTCTAATTCTGAGCAGCTCAGTCCAGCTAGCTCCAGCCATCAGCCCAGAGCCCAGAGTAAATAACCAGGCTAAAATCTGAAAGTGTTCCTTTCATGCCTCTCCCAACTTGCCCAACCTCTGAGCGCACAGGAAGGGATCTTCACAACATCTCCCCCTGATCCTGCCCTCTGTGGCTCACAAAATGTGTTTCTTTTTCCCCTGCTCATTCCTAAGACTTTCTCATATCCCGTCATCTGTCACAGGGATGCTGACAGCTCAGAGCAAATCAGCTTTAATTCTATGGATTATTTCCCTCTGTCAGCTTAAGGGGGAAAAAAAAAGAAGTCTGCTCTCCTTGAAGGAGGGTAAAGAAACGGAGACATGAAGAGACAGTGTCAGAGATCTTGGGGCAATCAGCTTGTCTGAAGAGTTCTGTAAGCTCAGATTCACATTAGTGTCCAAATGTTAAACCAACAGATGGCTTGTCTCGTGGATGTTTACTAGTTTCACAGCTCGGCATTGGCTGTGTTTAAAAGCACCGCTGCTGAGAACAGAGTCTACATCGTGCTTCTACCCCACACAAGCCTGGAGTCAGCCCGTCCAGGTCAGGGACGCCAACCTGGTTCTTCCATTAGGGAAGGGGAGTGAGCAGCCTGTTTTCAGTATTTCCAAAGCCCAACAGATACTGCCTGTTTAGCTACAAGAAGACTGACGAGCTGCCAAAGCATCCCGCCTCTTCACGTTGTGCTGGGATGACATCAACTCAGGCTGGTCATATTTGTCACTAGCCAGCAACCAGTAACCTGACTTGGCAATCAGGGGCATCTTTGGTTCATGCCAGATAGGCAATAAATTAATCGTTTCATTAAGCACAAATCATATGCTGGATAGGTGAGAATCTTTCAGATTATAGGATGGAGACCATGAAAGGTGAGACTGGTGGGGAAACAGATGGAAATACTCCACCAAGGCTTTCTTGGAAGAGCGTTTCAGCTTTCCCGCATTCAGGCTGTGAAAAGTACCCTCAAGGGGTTCCTGCAGTGGAAACGCTCAGACCTCCCTGCAGGGCAAGAGGGAGGTGAGTGGTCCAGACTTCCACCTTCCAGCATGCTCCAAAAGGTCCAGTCGGGGTTGCATCAAGGCCAGTGAGACTGCTGGCAGGATGAAACTTCTTCAAGAAGAAAGAGGATGAAGAAGGGAATGTTGTCAGTAGGGAAATTGATTCCTGGCTGGCCACCGAGTGTTAAAATCCCCTGCTGGATTCTCTGCCTCGCATTTGTTTCATGCTTCTTGCTGATGGAGCCTTCCCTAACGCTCAACAGGAGACAATTTCCAACTGGTCTCGAGGTGGAGGGAGCCTTCCAGATGGTAGATGGCAGCACAAGCCTGTGTTTGAAGCAATGCCTCTCCCTTAGGGCAGCCTCCTTCCTCCCACCACCCCCCGGGGGGCGGCGGGGGGGGGGGGGTTTATTCCCCTAGAATTTTAACCAGTTTTGTTACATCTTTTGTCTCCAAAAGGAGAGAAATAGGTTTCCTCTTGCTCTGCGATTGATGTTAAGTTTCCTTTTGTTCTAGCTCTGCTAAGAAAAAAAAAAAAAAAAAAGGAAAGAGCTGTTTCAAGGGTTGACCTGCTTGAGACTCCCATTAAGAGGGCCAAATAATTATACCAAAGACAGACCCGTTCTCTGAAAACTACTCAGGAGCAATTTGGGACTAGTTAACCCGCTGACATGCCCCTGGGGAGCAGCTGTCTGCCCTGGGGATGTTTTGGGCTTCCATTCCAAACCAAATTGTTCGCTTATTGAACAAGAATCATCTGCTCTTACCATCCCCTCAGGACTGCTTGGCATATTTTGAGAGGGGATAAATTTGCCCTTCGACTTCACGGCCCCATGACTCGACTCTCAGCTGCCTTTTCTCAAGTAGTAACATCACCTCCTGAGGCCATCCTCAAATGCGTATTTAGTTATTTGTTCGATAAATTAACAGTATTACCGTTCTCCTGCTCTTCTTTCTGTGGCTCCCTGTTGCTTATGACAACAGCTCCCCAGACAAGGACCAGCCCTCAGCCTAGGCTTGCTTCTAGCTTCCAGACAGCAGGTGTGCTTGTGGCCTCACTCTTCCCGCCTCTCCACGTTGCTCCTGTCACTACACCCTCCAGTTCTCAATCTGTCACTTTCTTTGGTAGGTCTGTCAATTGTCAAGGTCAAGTCCAGATAAGAGACCTCCCTTAACACCCTGAACTTGCATCATTATTGTCTTCTTAACATTAGGTAATAGCTACCTATTGGTGAATCGGTGTCTCCCCCCCGCAACACCCCCACCCCAAAGAATATAAGCTTCTCAAGAGCAGTATCTCTGTCTGGCTTCCTTTACCCTTAGCCCAGGGCATGAAAGCGCCTCGTCAGTATTTATTGAATTAAATCATTGTAGTACTAACAACATAGTGCAACTTGTAAGCTTGCTCTTTTTTCTTTTTTAATATATTTTAAGAAATATTTTATTTTGGTTCCCAATTTGCAGCCCTTACATTTATTCTCTTACCTTCTAGTTTTTTATCCTTTTATGCAAATTTAATTATATATGTAATGTAATACGAAGTCTGGCCTGCCTGTAATTACAAGCTTTAGGAGGATCCGCTGTGCCCTTTATCCGTCTGAGGTGAATTAAGACCAATTGTGTTGTGCTGCTCGTTTTAAACAGATGCGATCTCCTTTCTCCCTGGACATCTGGCTGGTATCATCTAATTTTGCCAGTTTAAAATGATAGGCAGATTCATCCAACCATTTAAAAAGCAATAAACTTTAAAATTGATAATAGTAAAGTAGTCAACATCGAATTTTGAGGCTCTGAAAGTCCCAGTGTATGAAGTTTTTCTCACCTTGCTTTGCCACCAGGGACAGACCAATTGTTCACCTTCCTTAATGATTGCTGTTAAAAAGAAACAGAAGGCAAATCTCTGAGATGACGCTCACAGCCTTGGTCTCTGGGTCCTACAAGTTAGGGCAGGACGGATTACTTGGGCCTGGATCCCGAGGATGCAGACGCTAGAATGGGAATGCTCCCGGAGAGCTCTGGTGTTTCTGTAGGATTCACTGAGGTAAGAAGCTGACTGGCCATGAGGATGGACCAGTTAAGGGTAAATCTGGTCCTGACTGCTAGATCTGGGGACTCGGTTTAGCAGATCCTGTGTGGACTGGGATGTGGGGACCCAGAAGGTGTCTGTGGCTCAGGCCCCCCAGTGCCAGCGGGCTTCACACTTCAGCCCCTGGTGAGTAACTCTGACAAAGGGAAGGTGAAAGTTCATTGTTTCAGTTCATCGGGTTCTGTTCATTGTTTGGTGTTTTCTTTTTTGAGCTTTATTCTAAACTGCATGCTAGCCTGAGACACCGACTACCCTCTCATATGAAAGAGCCCGTTTGCCTTCAGTTGGGTTTGAGCTGCGCTCACAGTGTCAGAAGCAGTGGGGCTATTTTGGGAGCCGGGGGAATAGATCAGTCTCCCTGCCGGCGGAGTGTACCGTGAGGGAGCATGGAGAAAGGGAGAAAAAGGAAAATTTTGCTAGCCCTGGTGTGTTGCAAGGCATCGAATTTTTCAGTTTAACAATTGTATAGTGAACTCTAAGGTATTCAAGAATCAATGGGGTACGACAGAAGTGTTTGAACCATGGAGAGAGGAGCCTGGGTTAGACTATTTCTCTGCCAACTTTGTGATTCCTCCGGCAAAGCATTTAGCCTTTCAGTTTCCTCATCGGTAGAACAGATAAATATGCCTCACTTCCAAGATCATAGTAGGGTTTAAAAAATAATAAATGTCAGGGCGCCTGGGTGGCTCAGTGGGTTAAACCTCTGCCTTCAGCTCGGGTCATGATCTCAGGGTCCTGAGATCAAGCCCCACATGGGGCTCTCTGCTCAGCAGAGAGCCTGCTTCCCCCTCTCTCTTTGCCTGCCTCTCTGCCTACTTGTGATCTCTCTCTCTGTCAAATAAATTTAAAAATAATTATAATAATAATAATAAATGTCCATGCTATAGCATGGATGAATCTTGAAAGCACATATTAAAGTCAGTCAACAAATGGTCACAGTTTATATCATCTCTTTATTGTTATGTATCCAGAATAGGCAAATCATGGAGACACAAAGTAGATCTGTGGCTCCCAGAGGCTGAGTGGATGGGGCCAGTGGAAGGTGCTAATGGGGATGGGTTTCTTTTTGCCATAATGAAAAGGCTCTAAAATTAGATAGTGATACAAATGGCACAGTTCTGTGAATGTAAGAAGTGAATTGTACACTCTTTAAAAAATGGGCTATACTGTATGCAAATTATATCTCAGTAAGACTTTTTTAAAAGCTCTCGGCAACATTAAGAAAAACAGTGTATATCAAATAATTGTGGCACGTGACAGGCACTCCTAAGTGCCCTTAATTCCTCTTTATTATCTAGGTTTTTTAATTTTTTTATTAATTTTTATTGAGATACAATTGACCCATCTTATCGGTTTCAGGTATGCCGTGTCATGATTTGATATTTGTATGTATTGTAAAATTATCACCACAATAAATGTAGTCAGATCAATCACCTTATGTAGTTGCAATTTTGTATCCTGAAACTTGACTGAATTTATTAGTTCTGTTTTGGGGTGGGGTCTTTAGGGTTTTCTATACCTAATAACATATCATCTACAAATAGTGACATTTTTACTTTTTTATCTCAAATGTGGATGCCTTTCTTTTCTTTTCTTTTTTTTTTAACTTATTTCCTGCCTAATTTCTCTGGCTCTGATTTTCACAACTAGGTCGAATAAAAGTGGCAGGAGTGGGTATCCTCGTCTTGTTCTTTTTTTTTTTTTTTGTCAGATAGATAGAGAGCGCAGGAGCGAGCACAGGCAGACAGAGTGACAGGCAGAGGCAGAGGGAGAAGCAGGCTCACTGCCGATCAAGGAGCCCGATGTGGGACTCGATCCCAGGACGCTGGGATCATGACCTGAGCCAAAGGCAGCCGCTTAACCAACTGAGCCACCCAGGTGTCCCTTGTTCTTCTTTTAAAGGAAAAGTTTCCAGCTTCTCCCCTTTGAGTATGATGTTAGCTGTGGGTTTCTCGTATATGGTCTTCTTTATGTTGAGGTATGTTCCCTCTGTACCCAACTTGTTGAGAGTTTTATTATAAATGGATGTTGAAGAACTTTCTTTTTCATATAACCATGGATCCAGTCTGTTATTTTTTTAGCTTTTTCATTCACTTGAGTTTCAATATATTGTTTTGTTTTCAGTTGGGGAGAATTATAATTAGAAAATATGGAGAATTGTGTAAATCACTAAATCATTGGAACATGTCATGGTTATCATGTATATTATGGTTTTCTGTGGGGGAAGAATTGTCTGAGTATCATAGCTTATAGGATCAAGTTTAAATACCCTTCTTGGCCATTGAGTTATTCTAGAATCTAGGCTTATTTTACCTCCCACCTTTCTTGTCCAGTTGGTACTCTGCTTCTCCATCAGGTACCTCACTCACTTTTCTAGAGTTCTGCCAGTCTCCTCTCGCTTCTGTGTCTTATTCTGACCATGGTATGACATCCCTCGTATCACTGTTCATGCAGTTCCCTCTCAGCCTCACAAACACGCTCAAGTCCTCTCTCTGTTAAGAAGTTTCTCCCAGGGGCGCCCAGGTGGCTCAGTGGGTTAAGGCCTCTGCCTTCAGCTTGGGTCATGGTCCCAGGGTCCTGGGATCAAGCCCTGCTTCGGACTCTCTGCTCAGCAGGGAGCCTGCTTCCCCCCTCTCTCTGCCTGCCTCTCTGCCTACTTGTGATCTCTGTCTGTCAGATAAATAAAATCTTTAACAAAAAAAAAAAGAAGAAGAAGTTTCTCCCCACCATTGAAACCCACACCAATTCCCCATCTCTGAAAGCCTAGCCCTGAGGATCTGTATCCAGTGACCATGACTTCTGAAATCAAAATCCCAAGTAGGTTAAAATGGACAGTGCTGGGAAAACAGGCGTTATGCTAACTGAAAGTATAAACTGTACATTCTGTTTTTTTCTCTTAATTATTTCTGGTTTATAAGTATATTCTCTCCAACCAAGAGCTGCTCCAAGAAAGATTATGTCCTATGTCTCTGATATCTTGCAAAGTTCCTGATATGATCCTAGGCATACAGTAAAGACTTCATAAGTTGATTTGTATGCAATAGACCACTCCATTAACTGATTCAGAAGACAAAAATAACACCATGCAATCTATTATTTCACCTTTTCCTAGTCTTGGGCTTATCACAAGAAGAGTGGGACCTAAGAATCTAAGAGGTCCCAGGCCTCCCTCTCTCTTCCTGAAACCAGGAGGACTTCGGGCTAGCATGTGACAGGGATTCAGTGTTTCCCTGAGAACACTCAAAGCAAGGAACAAACTACACTGGCTTCTGGGGCTCCAGACCAGACAGCCCCTGAGGATGCCTTTCCCCATGCCTGCCCCATCTCCTGTATAGGTACACTTGAGAGTCTGCAAAACCCTGTCTGACTTAGGTGTTGGCCAAACAGCCCTGCCAGTTAGTGGGATAGTCACTTGATTCTGCTCCATTTCCTGATCATTCAACCAAAGGAAGATGTAAAGTGCTATGACTGTGTCTCTAGATGGCTCACAAATTAAAAACCAGAAGGTTTTCTGCAGTTTCCAAAGCAAAACCAGAAAAACTGAAAGATGACTGATAGGGTGAATACATTTATTGGCATTAGGACATTGTTATTTTACTGCTGGTATCAGAGTGACATCATTTTTTATAAAGACACCATAAGTGCCTTTGAATGTCATAAAAGGTGAAATCCATTCACATGGAAATTGAAGAGAACATTGCAAAGCTTTAGTCAAAAAGGGACTAAATGATACAGATGATAAAATGTACTGGCTTTAAACTTCTGTCCATAAACCAGGAGTGAAACTACAGAGAATTAGGCTTGAGATGAAGACTGTAATATCCTCAAATTAGTTTAGGCATTCCCCTAATCTCATTTTTTTCATGGTGTAGAACTATTCATTGGGAAATCTGTTTTCCTTCATTGGCCAATATTTCAGCTGCCTACTGCCCGAGTGAAAATACTAAAAGGGGGAGGGCAGGAAGATGCAAATGGAAATAAGCCTTATTGGTTATGGCAGAAGCAACTAACTTCTCACTAAGGCACACAAGACCGAAGATAGAAAGCAACCAATGTGTAAAAAGTCCTTTGCTCAAAATATTTCGGCTCTCATCATCTAAACTGTCAGAAATTCTTAAAGATAAATCCTAGAATCCATCACATATAAATTCCTTTTTCAACCAGCTGAAATGATAAATTCTGGACAAGGGCTTAGAATTTCCTTGCTATTGTATTATACATCAAAGTTTCTCCCTGCCCTCCTCCCCAACTTGAACCCCACTGGAAATTCCTTCTGCCAAGTGCCTTGGAAAACCTTTACATTTTTAATTTTTCCAGGGATTCGTTGTGTTTTGGAAGCCTCACAAGAAGCTGAGTGCAGAGTTTGAGGGCAATAAAACAGGACAAATGGTAAGCCTTTCAGTTTGGCAATGTGGGATAGAGCGTGCATCTGTACATTCCTATCTGTGCAGCTGGAAACTTCTCAGATCTAGTCCTCACTTTATGTTACTCAGGCAAATGGTCCTTTAGTTACTCTATGGGAGAAAGCCTTTAAGGAGAAAGGCAACATTACATGGCAGCAATTCCCAGTTTTCATGTGTGTATAGCTAGTACTTGGAAGTCTTGCTAAATGCATGTGTGATTTAGCAGGTCTGTGGCTAGGACCCGAGATGCCGCATTTCTAATAAGCTCCTAGAGAATACCGATGATGATGGTTCATGGCCCATACCTTGAAATGAAAGGGATTTTAGCTCACGTTCTATACCACACTGGGCTTCCTGCAATGCAGTCAGTGTTTGCATTTGGCTTTATTAAAATAAATTTGAGATTAGTCCAGTTCACAATGTTGGAAAATATAAAATCCAGTTCATTTCCATTCAGGGCCAGTATTTACAAGGAAGTAAAATAGGTATTAATTAACCCAGGGAATGAGGTTGGTGGGTGAAAAAAGCCTTTGCTCTTTTACTTAACGCTTTTTCATTCTCACTTCCCAACTGTATATTTTGCTTCCTTGTTTAAAGGAGCCAGTGCCAATTTTATCTTGCAGTTTTATTAAAAAACACATCTTAGCTAAATAAAAATCAGTCCCAGAAATGTCACTGGAGCCCATGTGCATCAGGCACAAGGATTAGAGAGAGCAGAGCTTTGCATGGCCTGTTTTATTCTGCTTACCCAAAAAGAATCTCATGTTCAGTTCCAACGCAGATGTCATTTGGGGTGATATTTTATAGAAATTCCAGTAATTAAACTCACTAAACTATGACCAGCTGCTGTTAACCCTCCTGTTAGGTCACAAATTGCTTCCTTCTCTTGTATGAGACGATATGTAAGAGTTCCTCGGTTCTGAATTAGTTACAAGCTCTCAGGAAAATGATCTCCAAAGGCATGAGCTCAGCATGCCGAGTGACCAGGAAGGGAACTGTGTGCATCTGTGTGTGTACAGTCCATGGGCACAGGCACGTACACAGGCTACATGAGATTAAAAAACAAAGACAAAACAGTAAAGCCTGAATTTCAGATGTTGGTGCAGGAATATTAACATCATTACCTGAGGGAAGCATTTTCCCCAGGGGAGAATAAGAAAGTAGTTTCCAAAAGGTCCAGAGAAGGTCAGAAGAAATCCAAAATCCATTTTTTAAAAAAAATGGCATCGAAGACTCTGCCCTTGGTATCCCCGACAACACTTAAGAATTTTTAAGTTCTTTTAAGCTTCTTTAAAAAAATTTTAAGTTTAAATTTTTAAAAATTCTAAGTACCACCATATGCATACCAGTAATACATGTGTAGAAGAGCCAAAGGCTTAGTAAAAATGAATGTATTCATTCAGCTGATATTTACTGATGCCTTCCACTAGGAATGCACCCATCACCAGCAAGGGACCTCTTGGGTAGGAAACAGTGTTTAAGGCTCAACAATGTCTCCTTCTGTCCTCGGAGACGAAAGCTTGGGGGACATGTGAGTTATAGATAGTTGCATTGTGTGCCTGTGTAAGATACGGCAGACCTTCAGTGGGACTCCAGGTGTCCAGAGATTCATGAGTAAAGTGGAACTTGCATTTCACAGAATGTGTAAAAGAAAGAAGTAGCAGAGCTGATAAGAAATATCTGCCCAATTGAGATGTTTTCATCCACTAAAGACAAAATTTTTAAAAATGCATATATCTGAGATACATATATACACACACATGCAAACATACATATGTATCTATATATATAAATATATCTATATCTCACATATTTATATCTCACAGGTTTTTTTTTTTTAATCTTCACTTAATGTTTTGAGATCCAAGTCAGTGAGATTCTCTATGAGTATTTCTGGATCACTCCCCCAAATCTCTCCTGTCTTTGAACTTCTAGCATGTCCATCTGCTATTTAGCCAGCATGGCTCTCCCTCTATCAGTGGCCGTTTCATCCTTGACAACCACAAATGAAAGTCCTGAAGGCCAGGAATGATTTTTAATGCTTCTTTGGAGACCCTTACCACATAAGGGATCTCTTTTAGATTACCCTAAATACCCTCTTAGGTTACTGCTGTCTTTTAGATTACAGTCATTTTATTAGTTGTACAGGGAAATTGTCTCAAAGCATACAGAAAATGCAAAAAGAAAATAATCCAGATCACTTGTGAAAAGTAGCTTAAGGTTGGGAAGGGTGTTACCCACCAGGCATTCTCCAAAAGGAATGATACCATAACTTCCCCTTTGTGTAATGCAGTCCTACTAATAAACTCATTGCAAGTGTAAATTCATATACCTTTTAACACTTCCATTTCTGGGAACTTTTTCTACAGTTATGCCCATGTATGCAGTGATCTATAGACAAAGATATTCATTGCAGCATTGTTTTTGGTAACAAAATACTGAAAATATGCATTAATCTAGGAATGATTAAACAAGTTCTGGCACGTTCATACAATAAAGGATGATGCAATCAAGAAAAAGAAGGAAATAAGCTCTAAGACACACTGTTAAGCTGAAAATAAATCAAGGTACATAGCTGTAGATATTACTGATACATTTCAGAAAGAATGTATACACACATAACTCATTGTAAACTCACCGAATCTCTTAAAAGATATACAGTAGCATCTTTTGAGTGGCTCTGTGGGTTAAGGGTCTGACTCTTGATTTCAACTCAGGTCATGACCTCAGGGTCCTGGGATTGAGCCCCACGTGGGGCTCTGAGCTCAGTGGGGAGTCTCTCTCCCTCTCCCTCAGCCTCTCTTCCCCCGAAATAAATAAATAAAAAGCCTTAAAAAAATAAAAGATGTACAATAAGCTAGACACAATAATTGCCTCTCATAAGGGAAATTTAGGAGTTAGAAGAGAGCCGTAAATGATCATGTAGATCATTCTTAGTAGTTTGCATGGTTTTTACCCTGTGTCTACATTGGTTTTTAAGATGAGTTTTATAGAATTACTGCTCTGGAGACTAGAACATCGTTTTGAGTACAAATATTCGTGCAACATGCCTGTCGTCATTTCCTCGTTTGGCCTCAAGATGGCAGTCTAGTTCTTCCATACTGTCATCACTCCAGTGAAACTTTAATTTGCATTTGCTCTGAAAGTTCTGACTTCATCTGCGACGTCTGAGTCCACAGTGAATTCAATTATTGAGCCTCTTCCCCAGAAGGAAGACTTTGATTTTATTATATTTAACCCACCTGATCTTTTTCTTTTCTTTCTCTCTTTTAAACTCTTGTCGACACACTTACGCCTCCCCCACCAAGGAATGCACAAGCGAAAGTGGGGTTTTCCCCTTTCCAGCTGGATGGATGGTCAGTTCCCAGGCTGTTCCCACAGCTACAGAATACCATTTGAACATCTACCTGAGACGTAGATGTCTTGTTTTCTCATTATTTTAAGTGGTGTTTTTATTTCTATTCTCTTCTTAGCCCCATTCCTTTAGTTCTGCATATTCCATCTATACCCATTATGGTATTTTTTCCCCCCAATAGAATATTTTCCTCCAACAAAATCTTGTGTGAATAGCCATAGGGCCAACAAGGGCTTTTCTGGGTTAGGGGGTTGGGGGAAGATGCTGACCCACCTGCATGCTTTTTCTCCCCCCCTGCTCTCCTGCCCCTTCTCTGCACTCTTTCCCCCAACCCACCTTGTGGACAATTTTGAAGTCACCAATGGGTGCCTACATTTCCACAATAAAGTTTGAAAGTCCCTGTCTAGAGCAAGGAAACCCAGCAGTAAGGGAAACTCAAGCCCAAGTCAAGGAAGGAAGGAAGGGAAGAGAAAGAGGCAAAATATTATGGTGAGCTAGGAGAAAATGTAGCTCCAGGATTCAAGTCTTCTAGTCTGAGCTACAGAAAATGCCTAAACACATTTTGTGCACCAGCCTTCCAGGAAAACCGTAGCACATTAGTTGAAGGATAGATAAACAGGTTTCTGCTTGCCAAACCACCTACTATTTTTTTAAAGGGAGAATAAAAGGGATTTTAACTTTTTTATGATTCCAAGAAAATATGTTATCAAAGAATTACTTTCTTGACATTAAAATTTTGTTCTTTCTTTCAACTGATGTCCTAGAAATCTCTGTTATTGCTAATAGGCTTTCCTTCTCCAGTCCCAGGCAAGAGTAAGACAGCCATGGGGTCTAGCTTTTCAATGGACAGCCCCCTTCTGAGGTGGAAATATTTAGCAGAAAGCACCAGAGCTTTGGAGGCCAGCTAAGCTCAAATCTCAGTTTGGCCATGAACTTGGGCTCCTATAGTCACATTGAGCCTCATTTCCTCCCTTATAAAATGAGGCTGATGTTTGGAGACACCTTGGTGTAGTAGTCAGGAGATAGAGTCTGTAATCCAATCACAGGTCCAGCACTTTCTAGGTGTGTTATGTTCGGTAAGTCTTAACCAACCTATGCCTCAGTTTCCCCATCTGCAAAGTAAGGCAGATACTAGTACCTACCCCAATGGGTGGTTAAAAAATTCAATGAGGCGGGGCACCTGGGTGGCTCAGTTGGTTAAGCACCTGCCTTCAGCTCAGGCCATGATCCCAGAGTCCCGGGATCGAGTCCCGCATCGGGCTCCCAGCTCCATGGGGAGTCTGCTTCTCCCTCTGACCTTCTCCCCTCTCATGTTCTCTCTCACTCTCTCTCTCTCTGAAATAAATAAATAAAATCTTAAAAAAAAAATTCAATGAGGCTATCTTTGTAAAGGACTTAAAAAGATAATGTTAAGGAATAACACGGAGGAGATTGGGAGATGGAGAGGAGAAGTGAGTTGGGGGAAGACGGGGGGCCAGTGGGGGGAGACAAACCATGAGAGAAAGTGGACTCTGAGAAGCAAACTTAGGGTTTTGGAGGGGAGAAGGGTGGGGGGTTGGGTGAGGCTGGTGGTGGGTATTAAGAAGGGCACGTATTGCATGGAGCACAGGGTGTGGTGCATAAACAATGAATAAACGCTGAAAAATTTTTAAATTTTTTTTAAAAGGTAATGTTAAATATCTTAAGTTTTTGTTAAATATCAATGCATGGTCGCATTATGTAGTGATATTTAAATCATACCAAAAGTAATTAGAAGAATAAGTGGATCCTGTGGATCAAGACTGGGTGTGAGGAGTATTACAAGTGTATGGTTCTCATCGTAACTCCTTCTATCCTCTATAATGTGACATTTTTATTATTATTCATGTGCATGCATTACTTTAAAAATAGTTTTAAAGATTAAATTCACAGTACTAGAATATGATATATTGGTTAAGTTACTTAATCCTCCTGAAGCGTTCCTTTTCCCATAAAATTAGGACAATATCCTCATTCATTGCTTGGTCCCTTCTTATCTTTATTTCTGGAAGGAAACGGAGAGGACAACTAGGGATGTGCTCTTGGAAAGTAATGCAGTCTTTCTCACTCTATTTTCATCAGGATGGCACTAGGTCTCTGAAGTTCTTTTCGGCAACAAAGCCAAAGCCTGATATGTTGTTACGTTTTTTAGCTAAGAAAAATACAGTGTATTATCTTGCAGATCTGTAGGCTTGAAAGTCAACGCAGGTCTCCCCCGCAGTCTAACACCAAGCCCATGGCAGAGCTATGCTCATTTCTGGAAGCCCTGGGGGAGAATTCATTTCTTGCCTTTTCCTGCTTGCTGAGGCTGTCCTCATTTCTTGCTTCTGACCTTCCTACATCTTCATAGCCGGTGAAAGCCCGTCTAGTCCTTTCACCTCATCTCGGTCTGGCCTCCTCTTCGACTTGTTCTTTCTTGGTCTTTAAATACCCACCCCCCAACACACACTTTATTTATTTTGATGGAGGTGAAATTCACATAATATGAAATTAACTGTCTTAAAGCGAACAGTGTGGTGGGATCTGGTGATTCACAACGTTGTGCTGTCACCACTACTTTCTAGTCCCAGACGTTTCAGCTTCCCAAAAGGAAATCCCACTCGAAATAAACAGCCACTCCTCATGCGCGCCTCTCCCTATACTGTGTCAACCATGAGTCTGGTTTCTGTCTCTGTGGATTTACCTATTCTGGATATTGCATATAAATGAAATCCTATAGTATGTGACCTTTTGTGTCTGGCTTCTTTCACTGAATGGTTTTGAGGTTCATCCATAGTTGAACATGGATCTGCACTTAACTCCTTTTTGTCATTAAATAATATTCCTGTACGTGATAGAACACAGCTTATTTGCCCCGTTCATCCACCCGGAGATGTCTGGGCTCTTCCCACCTTCAGCTACTGGGACTAGAGAGGTTACGGATGTGTTTGTGCATGTATTTGAATGCCTGTTTTTAATTTTCTTTTTTTTTTTTTTTAGATAAATACCAAGCAGTGGAGTTGTTGGGTTGCACCATAATTCTACTTTTACTTTTTTTACGAAAACACCAATCCATTTCCCACAGCAGCCAAGCCAAGTTACACCTGATTTTAGAACACGTCCTGAGAACTACAGTCCCTGCCTTTCATGTAGCCCCTCTCTGCTAATATCTCCCAGGATCACAGGGGCTCCTCAGGCATTTCCTAACACAGAAAAGCCAACTAAAGAATATCCTACATGTGCAAAACCGCCAGAAACCCCGTAGGAGATTGACAAGACTTTCTAAGGAGATGAAGACCTTTAGAAACTCTGCTACAGAGGTGCTCTGTAACAGATACACGCCCCAAATATGTTAGGTGTTTTGGGAAATGTGGGAAATAGTGTAAGGTCAGATGAGCCAGCTGGCTTTGTGAAGTTGAAAAGCAAAACAATGACAATTTCACAGTCTTCCTCAAGTCTTTCCTTACATCAGACTCTTATCCATTTAGCAAAAACATGTTAACTGCCTGCAATTTACTTAGCTTTGTACGAGGATTAAATAGCATGATCCCTGTTACCCGAGAACTCGGGATGTAGATAGGAAAACAGATGGCAAGCAGATAATTACGTGTGAATGTGACAAGTGCTAAGAACGGGGGTGCGGACAAAGTGCAATGGGGGTGCAGATGGAGGAATTTATCATGCCGAAGAAGCGGGAAAAAGTCTTGGCAGGAAAAGAGATTTTCAGCCTGACCATAAACCAGGTGTAGGAATGTGGTCTTCAGACCTGTGCTGAGGCGTAGGTACTAAGATCAAAGGCTTGGGACTTACACTGTTGCACGATATAGTTAGGGATTCCTGAAATAATCAAGTGTATCTAGAGATAATAGGTGTGTGGAGGGGACTATGAGAGGGTGAAATGGAAAGAATGTTTTTCAATTACCAGCCAGCCCATGCCCCTCCCCCTGGAAAGCAGCCATTCGAGACAGTGAGAGTCCTCTGGGGTACCTGTAGCCAACCCGGGCTTAGCTTTGCCCATGTAGGAACCTATGACCGCCTTCTGGGGCCATCATTTAGGAGATTTCAGGACCTCAGAATGGATTTCTCTGAATTTCTAAATGCATTTGTCAGAATCCCAGGAAGCTCCATAGTCAAATAATAAATGTTTAAACTTTAGAATTAAAGAGGCTGGAGTGACTGCTATTTTTTTTATTATTTTTTTTATTTAAACATATAATGTAACCCCACCACCCTCTCCCAACCCACCTCCCCCCCCCAACCCCCTCAGTTTGTTTTATGACATTAAGAGTCTCTTTTGGTTTGTCTCCCTCCCAATCCCATCTTGTTTCATTTTTTCTTTTCCTACCCCCTTAGCCCCCACCCCCATTGCATCTCCACTTCCTCATATCAGGGAGATCATATGATAGTTGTCTTTCTCCGGTGGGCAGAGGACATGCACAGACATTTCTGCAAAGAAGACATCCAGATGGCCAACAGACACATGAAAAAGTGCTCCACATCACTGGGCATCAGGGAAATACAAATCAAAACCACAATGAGATACCACCTCACACCAGTCAGAATGGCTAAAATGAACAAGTCAGGAAATGACAGATGCTGGCGAGGATGTGGAGAAAGGGGAACCCTCCTACACTGTTGGTGGGAATGCAAGCTGGTGCAACCACTCTGGAAAACAGCATGGGGGTTCCTCAAAAAATTGAAAATAGAGCTACCTTATGACCCAGCAATTGCACTACTGGGTATTTATCCTAAAGATACAAACGTAGTGATCCAAAGGGGCACGTGTACCCGAATGTTTATAGCAGCAATGTCCACAATAGCCAAGTTATGGAAAGAACCTAGATGTCCATCAACAGATGAATGGATAAAGAAGAGGTGGTATAGATATACAATGGAATACTATGCAGCCATCAAAAGAAATGAAATCTTACCATTTGCGACAACATGGATGGAACTAGAGGGTATTATGTTTAGCGAAATAAGTGACTGCTATTTTTAAGTATCTTGTTTTCTTACCTGCAAAATGGGCCTCATGAAAAATATTTGCCTCGTATGTTTGGAGGGGATTAAAAGACCAAACTGTGCATATAGTTCTTCATATAGTTCCAAGCACATGGTAAGCATGAATGTGGCCTAATGTTATTCTTAGTAAGAAGCTTTAATGATTTGGTACCTGAGGAAAACTACATAATTCAACTTTCTCTGGGTCAGTTATGGCCTCAAAAGTTTCATCAATGATATCCTGAGAAGATCTGGGGTTTTTCTTAGGAAGCTTAAGAAGAAAAATCTATGATTTGGGGTTCTTTGTAGAGACCTAAATAGATTGCTTCTCGTGAGTGTTTTCTTTCTTTTTTTTTTTTTAAAGATTCTATTTATTTGTTTGACAGACAGAGATCACAAGGAGGCAGAGAGAGAGGAGGAAGCAGGCTATCCGCAGAGCAGAGAGCCCGATGTGGGGCTCCATGCGGGGCTCTATCCCAGGACCCCGGGATTATGACCTGAGCCGAAGGCAGAGGCTTTAAACCACTGAGCCACCCAGGTGCCCCTCGTGAGTGTTTTCTAAGAAGTATTCTCAGCTGAGAAAGCAGACATCATGGGACGATGTTTCCTATATTTCTTGGGCATTTCCCTGAAAAAAAGGTCGAGAGTGACTAAGGGAGAGAACTCAAGCTTTTTAATAACAGTAGTTTCCTATTGGCTAACAGAATTTCAAGTATATTACATTAGTGTCTGCTACTCAAATCCTTGCAACTTTTTAGACTTCTACCTTGCAGACCATCTAAATAACTCAGCAAAAGAAAAACCTGCCTTGATGGCACTCTAGCCTCAGGTGAATTTTCGTTTTACAAAGTGGAGATTATTCTGACAGAGTTTAAAGGCTTTTCTTCAAAATCTGTCACACGGAACAACTGTGTCCAGGCAGAAGTCTATTCCTTCCACTGTGACAAAGAAGGAAACATGCCAAAGGGATCCACTTGACTTCACTCAAAAAAGAACTGATAAGAACCTTGGAAATATTACCAAATTTACACAAAGAGAAACATGGGGAGGCAACGTAAACAGATCATGGTCATGTATGGGACGTAGGAAATAGGCCGGAAGATAATTAACTATAAATTTGGGAGGGCAGAAAGTACTGTGTGTGTGTGAATGTATGTATACGTGTGTGTATTTATATATTTTTTATATGAAAAGCACCTTTTCCTAATGAAAGATTGTTTTAATGAAAGCAAGAAATGCCCACCACCCTAGCAATGTATGGCTAATTTGCCTAAACTTATAAGCCATTAGTAATTCATGGATGTATAACTCTATCTCCTCTGATAAACCGATGAACAACTCAGGATCACTTCTTCATTTGCTCTGTGGCTGTTTCTGGGCTATTCTTAGGACTCTAATCTATAGGAAATGTGCTCTGAAAATGTCTCAGATATGTCCCTAGTGAATGCTGCATTTTCATCACACTTACAAGTGAGGTATGAGGTCTTCAGTTTAAAAATCAAACAAACCTTGCCACCTTTTGGAACTTCTCTACTTTAAATCTTACCATTATATTTGGAAAATCACCCACTTCATCTTTTTTAATAGTTGGTTTCTAACCGACTGCTCAAAGAGTGGATTCTTCTTCAATGTCAAATACTCTGACATTGGCTTGGGTCATTTTGAATCTGTTCACCATGTTAGACGACTCCAAACAAACAAGAAAACTTTGTACGGAAGAAAAACTATGTGTTAAAATTGGTTTTTGTTCAATTCCAATAATTTACTTGTTTATAATTATCTTTCTATTACACTGGCGATTTGTCTTGAGGTGAGACACACTGAGCCTCATTAGCCATCACAGCAAGCAAAGGGAACGTAGAACTATTGATCCACTCGCAAAGCACCTGGGGAGTGTGGGGGTGTTATAATTATGGGTTGATGAATTAAAAAGCTTTCACTGTAGTTTTCAAAGCAAGTCAAAATTATCTAAACAAAATAGTTTCTGTGGTTGTCTTTTTTTTTTTTGAGATTTGCTCTCATGTCCTAACCTTGAAGATTTATCCCTGAAACTAAATTTCTGATTATACTGTAATTTTCTTTTTAAAAAAATAAATAAAAATAGTCTGTGCCTTAGAAGCTCTGAAATCCCAAAAGAGGAAGGTGACTAGTTTACCAGAATAGAATGTTGAATTTCCTGTGACAATTGAAAGGGCTGGAGTACCACCTTGTAACCAACAGAAAGATTCACAATAATTAAAGTAATGAAGTCATTGGATTAGCACAATCTCTGAATAAATGGAAAAAAGAGCAAGTAATCCTGGCAGAGCCAAAGCACCTTGCCTTGGAACATGGATATGCTCAGCCCTCTGGGCAATGGACCCACCCCATTTAGGAAACGGTGAAAATAGCATTTTTGCCCTTACTTGGTCTTGCTGTGTGGTGTCTCTTTCAATGAATGCATTTTCCCACCAACACTGATTTCTTTTTGCAGGAGGTTATGGGGGCTAAAATAAAACAATAGTGACAGTATTTTCTCACTAGGAAGTAATACATCACTAGGGCAGATGTAAATTAGTCCTGATTATCTTATAAGTTGAGACTATCTCAACTTGTACTTAACCACATCCTACACTATTATTTTAGACAAAGTTATCAGTAATTGGATAACCTTTATCTATTAATTATATTTTTCTTTATTCTATATTCTATGATATTTTATATCATACAGAATTTTCTTTATATGTCTATGACTACATATACCTATATATATGTGTGTGTGTGTGTGTGTGTGTGTGTGTTTATCATATTTATGTCCTATGTAATCCTCCCACCTGCTGATTTAATCTAAAAAGAAGTGGCTCAGGGGCTCAGAGACTTTAGGGTTTTCATAGGTTCAATTTTGCACGGATTGTTTTTTTTTACTTCAACAAAAAGGACATCTCTTCTTATACTAGTGTTCCTAATTTAGTATCCGTTACAAAAAATAAGAAACTGAATGTGTTAGGAAAATGCAGAGATCCATTCGTGTCAGAAAAATCCCATGAAAGCATTAAAGCTGGCTCCTTTTTTCCCGTTTTTTAACTTTATTGAAGAATAATCGAGAGACCAAAGAAAATGCACACATTTCATGCACACATCCAGATGAGTTTGGACATATGCATGTATCCATAATTCTCAGTTCCAAGCTTCCCAGCACTAGCCAGCAATGTTTTGGGATCCAGAGATGGGGACAAAAGTGCCATGTTTGTACTTCCCGAGATTTTTCTGAACCAGATCATAAATTTTTTTTTTGTATTCATATTTCAGGGAAGTGGTCTAATTGATTCTTTATATAAGATATTTGAAACTTTCTGAAGTTCTTTTTTGTAGCGCTATCTAAATTTTTCATCTTAAATTGTACTTTTTGTGCCTACTAATAGCTTAGCAAATATTAGGGATATTGATATGAGAGCAGACAAAAATCCTTGCCCTCTCATAGATGACCGTCCCATCTAAAATCAACCTTCTTCCTCTTTCTTGATGTTTCTTTTCCTCCAGCACCAACATAGCAAACAATAACCAACTAACAGCATTCTTCAAGATGAAAATTTATTTCTAAGGAAGTCAAATTTCTTAGGAAAGAGAAAAAAAAAACAATTTGCCAAACACTGTTTTAAATTCTTTGCAGATGTCTTTAAGCATGGCTAAACTTATCAAGTATTTTATACATAAAGAAACAGTCTCAGAGAGCTTGTGTGACATACCCAAGGTCACAGTGTACAAGAAAGATTTAGGATTTTGACCTGTTCTGTTAACTCCGAAGACCTTACTCTTTCCCATAACTTCCCCTTCTCCAAAGACAGTGGCAAGAAGCAGGGTGGTGGGTGGACATTAGAATGGAGGGAATAACCTATCCAAAAATGAAGAAATGAGAATTTTATTATCTTGTGGGTGGGAATCACAGTGAGACGGAAGAGTGAGGTTAGCCTGTGGTGCAGGACCCCACCCAGCCTTCAGGATTGTCCTCTAAAGCACTGTCCTTGATTTCTTTGCTCAACGTTCATTTCTCACACACTTAGTAAGGACCCAGCTCTGTGAGAGTCACCAATATAGCACAGCGTACAAGAGGGCTTTTCAGAAGAACCAAACCATTAACAAGAAACAAACAAAAATAGACACAGAAACTAACAAACAAAAATAGAAACAAACAGTTGAGTGATCTGGGTTCCTCTGCAAAATTGACATTTGGTTTGAGAGGAAAGAAACAGAAGAAAACAACAGATGCAAAGGCCCTAATGCAGGAAAGAGCTTGATTTGGAAGAAAGGGACCTCGCCTTGGGAGCCCTGGGCGGGGTGACGGGAGATGGTTCTGGAGTGGTAGATGAGGGGCTGACTAAGCAGGGTCTTTCGGCCATGATGAGAGCGTCATTCCTCTCCCTGTATTCCACTTTCTTCCTTCTGTTACCAGCCAAGCACAAAGCTTTTTTTTTTGAACACCCCCCCCCCCCCGCCCCCCAATCAGGAGACACACTGTACTTTCATTCCAGCACCTTCTGCAGAGCAGAACCCACAGTTAACCACTAGGAGTGCTGCTTGGGGACAGTGTCTCACGTGTGCATGGGTTTTACAAATGATGACACACTTCAGGGCATCTTCTTTCTTCCACAGCCATCCCAACCAGAGTATCAGTGGAGTCCCGCTAAGGCCCCTGGGCCGTGGTGTCCATGGTATCTGGGCACAAATCAAAGTGCTACTTCTTCACTCGCTGTGGGACCTCAGACCAGTCATCTCATGTCTTTAACTTTCGGTTTCCTCATCCTAAAAAGGGCACACCTACCTCGCTGCATTCGTTGTGTGAAAATTAACCATGGTAGCAGGTCTAGATTGCCCAGCAGAGGGCCTGGCAAGGTGGTAAGAGCCCAGGGCGAGCACATATTCTGAATTATCCCCCCCTCCCCCATCCTGCAGGTGGGGAAACTGCGAATCAGAGAAAGACAGCAGCTTGTCTAAGATCACACATTTAGAAGAGGCTGAACTCCAATTTTGGATATTTCATCTAAGCGCTTTTCCCCCCTCTACCGCAGTGAATCAGTGCAAAGTGAAAGGAGGTTAATAAACCTGTTTCTGCCCTACGGGAGAGGGTATCATGTACAGCGAGAGGAAGGTCAATTTCTGAGAGGGTGGGATTAGTTTGGGCATTGATCTAAAAACGCTTACACAAAAATTTCTTAAGGGCATACTTGCTTTCCATTAAGCATTTCTCTTTGCTGTTTCTGCTGAGCAGAAGCAGGAGAAAAAAATACATCCTGCCCATGCCTTCTTAAAAGGAAAAAAACAAATGGAAGTTTGTTGAAATTGTGTGGGTGCTTTTGACTTATCTTTATCCATCACCCTAAAATGTGCCCATGTGGAAGACAAATAGTGTTATTATATCGAAGCTTAGTACTAAGTTCCAAAAATGCTGACAAGTCACTAATCCCAGTAAAATATATGGAAGTTAATAATAACTGAAGCGCACAGAAGTCAGCTAGGAGATGCAATCAACAAGATTCACTGAGTGAACACTTTGTTCTTCTTGTGAAGGAGACACCGTTCTCTCTCCTTGTGCCCTCTGTGCCTGCCTTCGGCCTTGCCTCCCTACCTCCTCAAGTGTAACTCCATACTGTGAACAAGTGTGCTCTAACCTTGAGAAGGCGAGGAAATGTTCTCAGTGGCTCATGCCAGGGGACATTCTGAAAGCCCAGAGGCTGCAGACAGCCTTTGCTGTCTCTGGAACCTTAAACTCCAGGACATTCGCCACCATTTCTTCTCCCAAGGACACTATCCATCAGGCATTCAGCATTGTAGCATCTTCCCCTGAGGTGTGATTACTTTCCAAGGCCACCAGAAGTTTAGGCAGGTACCAGTTGCTATGAAAGCCTTATTACTCAGACTCCAAGAGCTGTGGTTCATGTGAAAAGGCAGTTTGATTTTCTGCCCTAGAGAGATTGGGTCAACAGCCCTGAATCAAAGAGAAGAATGGGCCAAGAGAAAATTAGTGGAATGGAAGTAGGTCTGTGGGCTTCTGCTGCCCATTCCCTCTGGCTGTCTGGAGAGAGAGAATAGTGATGTCAGTGGCCCTAACTCACCAATCAATTCATTCACTCACTCGAAATATATTTTATTATATGATTAATTGCACCAGAATATGATCTCCTTAATATGTATCCTGGAGAACACTAGTCATACAAGAACTTCATTGAGAAATCTACTTTTGTGATTTTAGAAATAAATTTGGAAATGCTGACTACTCTCGCCTCTTCCAGAAGACTTGCAATGCATAAAAATTCTGAGATGTTTTGCAGTCAAATAAATACAGACCAGTCTTGTTTATTCCAGCATTTCTCAGACTTACTGACTGATGAGCCCTCTCCCCCCTTTGCAACTGAACCTATTAACGATTCATGGAACTAACATTCCATGAAGCAAACTTTAGTAAAGGTTACACACAACTCCTTATCTGGTTAGCCCAAATTATTATTTTTTTGAAGTAGACTCTGAGCCCATTGGGGGGCTTGAACCCTTGACCCGAAGTCAAAGAATCACTTGCTTTACTGACTGAGCCAGCCAGGTACCCCCTAAATTATTTTCTAAACTTCCCAAATTTCATATTAAATCAAATTGCTTTCCTGCCTAAGCTAAGTACCAAAGAATGAATACCTAACTTCTTTGAGCTTTTGGGAGGAAAATTGAAATGCTGTGTTTCCTTGACTGAGTTTAAGAGCAGTGAAGGGCAGGGGTTTGCCAGGGGTGGGGTATCATAGGGGGTGTGGAGTCTTGCTCCCTACCTCTGTGGAGTGCCAGAACAAGCTGTTCTACAAGAGATGTCTCACGTGTGGGCTCTCAGCAAAATGTGCAAGGTTGTCAACATATGCTCACTCCGTGCATTTGGGGTCATGAAATTGCACACATACCCACGGGTCCTTCCCTTGGAGAGGTCAAGGCTGCCATGGGGATAATGCACGCGCCGTGAAGATTATGTCACATGATGGCAAATGTGATTGCTGTAAGGAAGGTGTAGGTTAACAGCAATGAATGATCCGAGGAAGAAATTATACTTCACTTGGATAAGAAAGAGATCATGGAAAACCTGGTATAAAAAATTAGCCTTGAAGACAAGACCGTGGTAGGTAAACGTATTTCAAAGTCAGAAAGTTTTTGATTTATAGGAGATCAAAGAATTAGCTAAAAAAACAAAAGAAAAAATCAAATCTATCAGAATTTAAAATGTGTAAAAATACTATCTCAAAATTTAAATTAAAAAACATCTTTTGTCTTTGCAGACTATGAAGGGAAAAGGCAGGATGCACGGGTCCTTCTCTTCAAAAAGCTAAGCAGTCTTTTTGAATGAACAGTATCTATCCAAGAGCAGAGCAATTGATTATTTTTAAAACATGAGTACAGGGCATCTGACCATGTGTAAAGATTTTGTGCTTGTGTTATTAGATAATTGCAAGTTTTACTCATAGTTGTACTTTTACCCAATGCCAAGGATAGATGGAAAATAAAAGGCAAACATTTTTTTTCTTTTTTTTAATTATTTTTTTATATAAACATATAATGTAACCCCACCACCCTCTCCCAACACCCCTCCCCCCCATCCCCCTCAGTTTGTTTTACAACATTAAGAGTCTCTTTTGGTTTGTCTCCCTCCGGATCCCATCTTGTTTCATTTATTCTTTTCCTACCCCCTTAACCCCCACCCCCGTTGCATCTCCACTTCCTCATATCAGGGAGATCATATGATAGTTGTCTTTCTCCGATGAAAGGCAAACATTTTTTAAATATACCAGCAGTTGGACCAGACTGGTAGTCCTATTAAAAGGAAAAATCCAAAGTCACCTGGAAGCACTTAGTGAATTTTTCAAGTTAGGTGGAAAGACAATGTTTCTGTTTTCTGTGATAATAAAGGAAACCAGCTCCTTCTGCTTAACTCTACAATCCAGCAGGGCCTCTCTTTTATAAGAGGGACATTCAAAGCTATTAGTTCCAACCCTCTTCCCCCCACCCCGCCCCGTTCTGATGTTTGAATCTCACATTTAACATTCCTTGGGCTAAAGCGGATTGGCCATTGCCTTTTTATCATCTTGTGCCCAGTCTGTGCCTCTTCTCATCTGCCTGCCCCTGTGAGTACTTGAGATCTTAGCCTTCTGAGTAAGACCGGAAATCTTTTGAAAGTCCTTTGAAGACCTATACTAGACCCACCTGTGGGGCCTCAGCTCCTTTATTCACCCCAGCCAGTCATTTCACAGGCATTAGCATTTTTTCCATCTATTCAACATAAAGCATTTTTATATAAAGCAATTTTATTTTAAAAGAATTTGTTGAATTTCAACTATGTCCAGGCATTGTGCTGATTACTGGGGAAAGAAAATGGAGTAAAATGAGTCCTGTTTTCTGGGGCCTCAAAGTCTTTATAGTAATTGTTGTAATTGTCTAAAATAAGGATCTGAAAACTTTTTCTTAAAGGACTGGAAAAGAAATATTTTAAAACAAAACCAGTGCAGTATGTAGGTGCTTATGTGACTGTTTAAAGCTTAACCATGCTAAAATGTAAAAACGATACTTACCTGGTAAGCCATAAAACAGATAAACAAAATACAAGAGGGTTTCTAGATTTGGCCCAAGGGCCACAATTCATGAGCCTGTGGTCTAGACCATGCTGTCCAGAACAGCGGCCGCTAGCCACTGTGGCTGCCGAGTACTTGAAAAGCAATGAGTCCAAACTGAGATGTGCTGTAAGTGTCAAAGCCCAGGATTTTGAAAACTTGGTATGAAAAACAGGAATGTAAAATATATCAGTATTTTTTCATATAATTAATTATGTGTTGTAAAATGGTTAAAATACATAATTAAGGGGTGCCTGGGTGGCGCAGTGGGTTAAGCCTCTGCCTTCAACTCAGGTCATGATCTGAGTCCTGGGATTGAGCCCCACATTAGGCTCTCTGCTCAACAGGGAGCCTGCTTCCCCCTCTCTCTGCCTGCCTCTCTGCCTACTTGTGATCTCTCTCTCTGTCAAATAAATAAATAAAATCTTAAAAAATAATAATAATAGGGGCGCCTGGGTGGCTCATCGGGTTAAGGCCGCTGCCTTCGGCTGGGGTCATGATCCCAGCGTCATGGGATCAAGCCCCGCGTCGGGCTCTCTGTTCTGCGGACAGCCTGCTTCCTCCTCTCTCTCTGTCTCTCTGCCTACTTGTGATCTCTGTCTGTCAAATAAATAAATAAATCTTTTAAAAAATAATAATAATAATAAAATAAAATACATAATTAAAACTAACTTCATCTAATTCTTTTAATTTTTTTAAAATACGGCTACGAGAAACCTTATAATCATGTAACTGGCTCACATTATACTTCTATTGGGCGGTGCTGGTCTAGGTAACTTCTCTGCTGGGTGGGAAGCCATAGTCCAAAATGGATGCATTTAAAACAACAGAATAAAACAAAACACCTCCTCTCCTCTCAGGCCTTCACCCAACCAAGAATTATCTTAGTGAAGTCTTCCCTGGCCTTGGGAAGCCATCAGGTTTAGACTTCTCTCTCTACTCAGCGACTCATGTATCATGTTGCTTTATTTTCTTCACAAGTATTCCTGAAATGTTCATATTTGTCTATTTCCTTACTCCCTCTCAGCCTCCATGAACTCGGTGTCAGTTCCACCATAGGAGAACCTTTTCTTGTCCTCTTCACTGTAGTCTCAGTTCAAGTTGGCACTAACTGTTGCCTTGCTTCCCCTTGTATCTAAAAGGGAAGGCACAGAATAGTTGTTTAGTAAATATTGTTACTGAATGAAAGAACTATAAACATGAAAAATAAAAAAGGAGATGCTTTGATGAAACAGAAAAATTAAGTGGAAGGGTGTGGAAACCTTTCATGCTAGGTTTTTTTAATTCAACTATAATTAACAAACAGTGTTATATTAGTTTCAGGTGTACAATATAGTGATTCAGCAATTCTATACATTACTCAGTGCTCATCATGATAAGTGTACTCTTAATCCCCTTCACCTATTACACCCATCCCCCCCCCCATTTCCCCTCTGGAAACCATCAGTTTGTTCTCTGTGATTAAGAGTCTGGTTTTTTTGTTTGCCTCCTTTTTTCTTTGTT
Source organism: Taxidea taxus jeffersonii (assembly GCA_003697995.1). Classification (NCBI taxonomy): domain Eukaryota; kingdom Metazoa; phylum Chordata; class Mammalia; order Carnivora; family Mustelidae; genus Taxidea; species Taxidea taxus. The sequence goes on along the minus strand of RCUC01160644.1, from coordinate 30,568 downwards.
CATTTGTTTTTTTCTTAAATTCCACATATGAGTGAAATCATATGGTATTTGTCTTTCTCTTATCTCACTTCACGTTATACTCTAGATCTGCCCATGTTATTGCAAATGGTAAGATCTTGTTCTTTCTTTATTTTTTTTTAAGATTTTTATTTATTTGACTCAGAGACAGAGATTACAAGTAGGCAGAGAGTCAGACGGGGGGGGGGGGTGAGCAGGCTCCCTGCTGAGCAGAGAGACTGATGCGGGGCTCCATCCCAGGATCCTGAGATCATGACCTAGCCAAAGTCAGAGGCTTTAACCCACTGAGACACTCAGGCGCTCCGATCTCATTCTTTCTTATGGCTCTGTAATATGCCTATGTGTGTGGTGTGTGTGCACCACATCATCTTTATCCATTCATCTATTGATGGATACTTGGGTTCCTTCCATAATTTAGCTATTGTAAATAATGCTACAATAAATAAATGGCATACATAAATATTTTTGAAGTAGTGTTTTCATTCTACTATTATTTAGCAGTTTCAGAAACTGAAGCAAAAAGATTACAAGCTACTTGATATTAGAACACTAAACAAACCTAGTCCAAGGCACTGGCCCCTATGACTATGTCCTTTAACACTAATAATAATAATATTAACATCAGTACCGTTGTTGCATTTATTTCATGCCAGACTCACTTCTAAGTGGTTTTTGTGTATTAACTAATTTAATCTCTAAACAACCCTGTAAGAGAAACATTATTACTGCCTTCATTTTACTGTAGGTAATGACTACAGTAAATAACTTAGTAAAACTGAATGCTTGAGACATAGAAAGTGAAGTTTCGTACCCTTGTTCTCTCAGTTTATTTGTATCACAGCCAGAGTATAAACCCAGGCACTCTGGTTCTCTTTACCATATGACTGTACATTAAACCTTACTGTTTTTCCCTGAATTTATTAGTTTCCTATTGTGAACATGCTTGAAGAGTATGACCTAGCATAGATTAGAAACATACTTTTAAAATCTGTTTGGGGGGCACCTGGGTGGCTCAGTGGGTTAAAGCCTCTGCCTTTGGCTCAGGTCATGATCCCGGGGTCCTGGGATCGAGCCCCACATCGGGCTCTCTGCTCAGCAGGGAACCTGTTTCCCTTCCTCTCTCTCTCTCTGCCTGCCTCTCTGCCCACTTGTGATCTCTGTCTGTCAAATAAATAAATAAAAATCTTTAAAAAAATTTTAAAAAAAATCTGTTTGGATGGGAGTATTACTGTAACAATGCACTTTGAAACTTCAGAACAAATGGAGAAAAAAGAAAAGGCATTTTTCATACTGTCTTAAGCATCCATTCTCATAAAGAAAATGAGGCAAATATTTTCTGTTCAGCCTGAAGTGTATGGATACATTTTAATCTCTTGCCTTGTATACTCATCAGAGCAATCTTTCTGTTGGTTGCAAACTTTCCATGTAAATATATGTGAAACTTGTCCTGTCTACAGATATTCCTATTAAAATGATGGATAGATCTGTTTCCAGTGACAAAACAGGCAACTCAAAGTAGAAATTAAACTGGCAGCTGTTGAGGCACATTTTAACAGGAGAAACAAGAAATTTGAGAAAGTCTTTCATTCACAGCTACTTCTGCCTTGACATTCAGCTGAGAACCTCCCCTTGGTCCCTGCTCCTCCCTCCCCGCACTCCACTGAGGTAAGCTGCACCGCCGCCCCGCCCCATCTGCAGAGCCCAGCCCACCCACAGTCTGATATCATGTCTGATCTTCAGAAGAAAGCATGTGTAAAACTCCCTCATTCAAAAAGGCTTTTGTTAAATAACAATTTCCATTTGATGTTGGTATTTGTTCATTCAATGAGTATTTGCTGAGGTGCATTAGACTAGATGAGTTTCCTAGATTCTTATTCTCCAATCTATTTACTGGGCACCTATCCCTTTTTTTTTTCCTTCAGTATCCCAAATTCGACCTCTTGTTTCTTCTGCCTGGGCTGGACAGACAGCCTTGTGTGGCTTCTCCAGGATTAGTTTACCTAATTGAACATGACCTCTACTCCCAATATTATCTCCCTTCTCTTGCTAATGTCTGCTCTTGGGGCTTTTTATTTAAGTGCATTCATTGTGACTTCTCCTTCCTCTTCTCCCAAATCATTACACAACTATCACTTGTACCTGAAGCTGACCTACTAAACAAATACTTCTGCACACTGATTCAATAAATGACTCCATGGCTGCCCCAAATGTATCCGTTTCTAGAAGACCAGTGAAGTAGCACATAATACCAAGTAAGACCATTTGAAGAGAGGAATGAGGCTTAACGTTATCTTCTGTATTTAATACTTCCTACTTAATACAGGTTATTCCACTCGAGGCATGTGTCCCAGAGTGTGTCCCAAGAAACAATAACCTTCAGAGAGGTACCGCCAGGAAAAATTTTCTGCGCAGGAAATCCTATAACGTACATTCCCTTCTTGTTTCACAAACTGGTTGACACAGGACCCCTACTTTTTTTTTATAATGCCCATTAGTGTCTCATTGAACCCACTTTAGGAAAAGCAGATTTCTTAAAAGGAGACAAAGATGAACCAAGTATATTCACCACCTTCAAAGGAGCTTGACCACAGAAGAATGGACTATAAAGATGTAGAGCACAAAACAAGAGCAAACAAAGCACAGGTGTGTGTGTGTGTGTGTGTGTACATGCAAAGGGCAAGAAACGTATGTGGGCTGATTGCTGAATTTCATGGTGAAGTAACCGGCCTTCTGTTGGAATGATGATGTTGGTTCCATGTCCTGGATCCATACCCGGTCCGGGACACATAAACTCAACTGGAGGGCAGTTTGTAGGACGTTTCATGGTTAGAACCTCTCAGTTCTTCTGTTTATGCTCCTGACAGCTCCTCATTAGCTCTTTTCACTAACTTCTGGTCCCTTTAGTATCCTGTAAGAAGAATTTCCCAAAGTCTGTCCCACCTAGATAGAGCTTCATCCCAAAGCCTAGCTCCACCTCGGGGTCTCTATGGTGGTAACACTACGCATTTATTTTGTAACCCTACCTCTCCTAGATGCTTGTTTCACAGTCAGTCTAAAAGGAACCTAAAAGACCATCTCATGCTCCTGTTTTATGGGCTCAGCATATTTATGTGACTCTGTCATATTCAAACAGCTAGATCATGGCAGGTGAGGGAGTGGGATCAAAGTACACAACTCTCAGCCCTAGAGCTGTGTTGGTTGCTAGGGACCCATAACTGACCTCTCCCAGAACTTCCCTCCACAAAAAGAGTTCCCTCAACCAAGGAAAATGCCCACCCGATGTTGTGCCCCCCGATAAAAGATACCAAGGTCCAATCACCTTGCCTTAATTTGGGAGCAGGCAAAGCACTGGCCATGGTGTTTTCCAAGGCTTCCGTGGCAACTGCATCCCACTTAAACCTCACACTGTGCCCCGTCCTCCTTCCCCCACTTCCGTACAGGTGTGGCTCCCAAGCACCTGAGAAAACTCAGATACACAAAACTCCATCTCAGTTTCTGTTTCTAGAGAACCAGCATAAAACAAGTTCAAAGCCTGTGCTATTGACCTTTATCATAAACTACCTCTTCAAATCACGTCTGTTGACTTTGCCTACTTAACTCCACAGAGATACTGTGAAATGAATCATGAAGTTTTAAAAATGAGCAATTTCCAAACAGGACCCCCAAAAAAAGTGTTCTTGTGACATCCTCCGAAAGGTAACATAATTTCATGTGAATTGTGGACCCTGTCATCAATTTCTCAAAGTAAATTTATGTTCTCTATTACAAAACTGAGCAAAAGGCCTTCATCATATTGGTTTACTCTTTCCTGTCTTCCCGTTAAATTAAACTGTTTGATGAACAGCCTGTGTTTAGAAGTTTCTCCTTTATGGAGTTTTACAACATCTAGTTTGCCTGCACATCAGAAACTATTTAAAGACAAATTGTTTTCCTGAAGAGTAACCATGAAGGCCTGCACTCTCAGGTCACTGGGAATTTGTTAGTATTCACTGAGCCCTGTTATAATAAATAGTCACAAAGTTGCCAATCCCCAATCTTATAAAATCTGAGTTGCAACAGAAGTCACATAAGAAAGACTTTAAGAAATGGGGACCCAGGGGCACCTGGGTGGCTCAGTGGGTTAAAGCCTCTGCCTTCGGCTCAGGTCATGATCCCAGAGTCCTGGGATTGAGCCCCATGTCGGGCTCTCTGCTCAGCAGGGAGCCTGCTTCCTCCTCTCTCTCTGCCCGCTTCTCTACCTGCTTGTGATCTCTGTCTGTCAAATAAATAAATAAAATCTTTAAAAAAAAAAAAAAAAAGAAATGGGGACCCAGTCAGTTAAGCATCCGACTCTTAATTTCGGCTCAGGTCATGATCTCAGGGTTGTGGGAACAAGCCCAGTGTTGGGCCCTGTGCAAGCAGGAGTCTGCTGGGGATTCTCTCCCTCTGCCCCTCGCCACTCCATACTCATGTTCTCTCTTGCTTTCTCTCTAAAATAAACAAAATCTTTAAAAAAGAAAAGAAAAGAAACAAAGAGCACTTTGTCCATCTAGTCCTTGAAGGCTACTTCATGTAAATCTACTTGTCCTAGAATTTTCAGATAATAGTCATTTCTTTTTCCTTCTCTCAGTAGTTTTCCATAGGAAAGCCTGGCGCCCAGGTTATGGTTTCTGGATTCCAGAAAGGGTCCCCTGATCTTCCAGATATCTCCCCTCATGGACTTGAGTATAGTTGCAATTTCACCACTAGAAATTTTTCCTCTAATGTCTTCAGAGAAGGCCAGAGCCGTAGGAACACTTTATACATTTTTCATCCATTGCAGCTCAGTAAAACTGTGACTGAGTTTACCAGCAACTTTCTAAACAGGGAATTTTGATGATTCAGGGTAAAAGAAAGGAGTAGGGGGCCAGCATTGGTTAGAGCAGTTATTTGTTAAAGATACTTTATAGACACGATCTCATTTGATCCTCAGTGAACCCTATATTATCCCTATGTTATTCTTTCTTTGTGGTGAGGGAATGAAGTTTTATAAAAGTCAGTAAATTGTCCAATATCGTATAACTAGAAACTATCAGACATGGGCTCCGGACGTGGGCCTACATAACTTAACTACCATCCTCTAAAAATGTAAGGCTTCTAAGGGAAGAAGAACATGTCATCACGCTAGAAAAGTGGAGAGGAAACAGAAACTGAGATACAAACCAGCACTTGGCCTCCTCAGCATCATTGTGCTGGGCTCTGGGGCAAAGGCAACATGGCGCTAGTTCACAGAGCATGTGGTGAAGCTGAAGGCATCCTGGGATAAGTGACTGCCTCCCAACAAACAGACAGATTGTCCCCGTGAAGTAGAAAGGCCACCTCCTCTGCAAACAAGATCAAGAACATCTATAAATTCATTGAAACTCTGATGCCAGAGATAGTCTACTCTGAATTATGGGTTCTTGGCTATTTGATACATCAGTCTTCCTAGTAGTTTCCACAGCCCACACCAGAGTTGGGCTGCTCTGATTAGGACTTTGGAGACAGGTACGGAGGGAAGTCATCTGCATGCATCATCTGATGTAAGCGGTCCTCTCTGTAGGTCTCACTTTGAGGCTACAGCTTCATTCCCAAATAAAATAGTATTTCCCTTGGGATTATTTACTGCTAAAGTCATCCACAGTACCTCTTTCTACAACACCAACAACACTTAAGAGTTTGAAGTAGGAAATTTATTTTGAAGAACAACTTTAGTTCACCAAGTATAATGGGGTCCTTCTTAGTATTGTTGGATTTGGACAAAGTTGGCCCAAGATCCAAAAAATTTATACAAGGATGTATACTCATGAGTCAGAATTCAAGTATTCACCTTTTCTCATCTTGGAATGCTAGCATGGAGCTCACATAGTATTAGGTTGATTATGAACATGGGTTTTGGATTTAGATAGCCCTTGATTCAAGTCTCAGTTCTACTATTTACTAGTGGGGGTGGGGGGCTTAGATGAGTTAATTCTCTATGCCTTAGTTTTCATAAGGATAAAATGGAGATCAGTAGGTGGCCATCAGACTGGCCATGAGGGTCAGGCATGCAAAACTTGGTGTTCTCTCTTTAATTCTCACAACAAAACCATGAGTTTGAAGGAAGGAATTGAAAGACATTTTCCCTGAGGTTTTATTCATCTGCCAGGTAAGCACATGGCTATTTTGAAGGAAAATACATTAGATTGACTAAAGGAATACTAAAATCACTAGGTTCACTTGCCTTCAAGCAAAAATCCAAGATGCTTAATCAAAAGACATGTTTCCAACTCTGAAATCTCAGTTTACAACTTCCCAAAATAACCTACTTGGAAAAAAAACAAGGTGAGAAGAAGAGAGACTTTAATTTTTATGAAGAGATTTTAATTTTTATCTATTATATAGATAGATAGATAGACAGATAATTTATCAAGGAACAAATACTTCCAAAACATGTTTCATAATAAACAAAAATAATCTTGTGCTCAGAAAGTCAAAGGTTTTTTAATCCTCCATTTCTCTTTTACTTGTAGCAACATGATAAGCAAGAGTATCTACCTATGGGTGCATTTTTCAAAAATTGCCTCTGAGACCGTGAGCTATAGCATAGACTTTAGAATTCAAATTCCTTGACTCAAAACTCAGCTTTGCCCCTAAATAGCTATGTGATGTTACTTAGCATCTCTGAGTTTCAAGGTTCTTATCATTAAACTGGGGGAATATTACTTCCCAAGTACACCAGGCATGGCGACCTGCTGAGTCAGAAGCCATTCTTCCTGCTTTTTCTAAGGCAGAAAAGCCCTCCACAAAAATAGAGAGACCAAAATTGCCAGATGCTGGCTTCCCCAGCTTCTCTCATAATTAGGGATAGACTTATGACTCTTGTCTGTCTCCTGCAATATAAGAGGAAGTCTGAAAAGGTCTACTGAAGAAAAGGTCTCCTCTTTACTAAAATGAAACACACAAGAAGAAAGGAACATCTTCCCTCCTTTCCCGCTTGGGGAATAGCAAGGTGAGGGCATGATGCTTGGCATTGCTGCATCCATCTTGCAACCATGAGGAAGAAGTGAATACACTCACACTGAATTAGCCCTAGGAATGCTGAACAGCTAAACCAACTCCGTAACTGCCTTCCCAAGGACTTTTGGACTAATAATACATATTATATACATCTAGTTTGCCTGCACATCAGAAACTACTTAGGTACAAATTGTATCTATACATACCTATCTTACTATCTTAATATATATAATATATATTATATAATAATACTTAATAATATATATCATATATATATCATCCATATCTATATCTACATCTATATCTATATCTATATATTAAACCACAATGGCTTAAGCCACATTTGGTTACGTTTTCTGTTAACTGCAGCACAAATATTCTGACTTCTATACTACTTCCTTAGAATTCCCGGGAAAGATAAATGAGGTAGCCTGAATGGAAGCTCAGAGATTAGTAGTACCTCTTGGTAACGCTACCTTTGAACCTATTACTTTTCTTATAAAGTCAATTCCATTCTTCACAGTAGTTCACCTAGTGATTCAACTCCCCACTAGCTAATTATTTAACTTGCCTGAATCAAACTTTCAGCTAATAATGCACATTTCATGGAGTTGCTTCCAGAAATATGTAAATTGGTTGAAGCCTCCGTCACTGCAAAGCGAAGTGGTAAATCCTGATAAAAGCTCAGAATTTCATGATGGGAACACTGCTCAGGTTCTTTGCAAAACTATCCATAAATGAGGATATGGGTGAATTAGGCAAGTGAGCAGTTGAAGACGGAAAAAAACGATGAGAAATAAGTGTTGCAGCAGAGGGTGCCTCTAGGTGGGAATGTAAAATGGTGTAGCTGCTCTGAAAGAGTCCAGGCATTCCTCAAAAAACTCAACATAGAACATATGACCCAGCAATTCCACATCGAAGTACATACTCAGAAGAATTGAAAACAAGCATGCATATAAATACTTATACATGCATATTCATAGCTGCACCATTCACCATAGCCAGAAGGTGAAACAACCTAGATTTTCATGAACTAATGAATGGATAAACAACATGTGGTTTATCCATACAATAGAAATCATAATGGCATCAAGTACTGATGTGTATTACGGTATAGATGAGCCTTGAAAATATTATGCTAAGTGGAAGAGGTCAGTCACAAAGACCATATTGTATGATTCTATTTACTTTTTTAAAAGATTTTGTTTATTTGTTTATTTATCAGAGAGAGGGGGAGAGCACTAGCAGGGGAAGTAGGAGAGGGACAGGGAGAAGCAGGCTCACCGCTAAGCAGGGAGCTGGATGCAGGGGTCAATCCCAGGACCCCAGGATCCCAGGATCATGACCTGAGCCAAAGGCAGCCACTTAACCAACTGAGCCACCCAGGCACCCCTGTATGATTTTCATTATATGAAATCTGCAGAGACAGAATACAGGTTAGTGGTTGTCTGGAGCCAAGGGGTAAGGGACAGAATGGGGCATGACAGCTAATGAGTCTGAGGTTTACTTTTGGATGATAAAAATGTTCCAAAATTGACTACAGTAATGGGTGCACAACTCTGTGAATACACTAAAAACCCTTGAAATGTACACTTTAAACAGGTAAATTGTATGGTATGGGAGTTATATGTCAATAAAACAGTTACATGGAGGAAGGGGAGGGGAGTCCAATATCAGAGGATTGGGAGGCCCTCAGAAAAAATAGATCAAGCTTTGAATATTTTTGCAAAAATGCCCCTGTTTATAACCAAGTTGCTAAAGGCAAATGTACACTGGAAAATGATTTTTGGTGCTATTATATGTCTTACGCAGAAAAATTACAGCGAAAAGAAAGCTAAAAACACTTGGTACATGCTTCATTCTAATTAGGGCAGATTCACAATCTTCACCGTATTAAATATAAGATAAAGCCCCTTTATTCACATTCCAACCAAAACTTCTGATGATTGAATGATTGATTAACTGTTCTCCGTGAAATGCTGGTACCTTGTGAAGAGGATTTGCTTTCAAAGCTCCTTTTCTGGTGCCAATTATCCTCTGATAAGAAGGAGTTCTGTCCACTGAGATGGGGAATTGTCTGTGGGTGTCATCAAAAGCTTCTTTACATTTGATGACTCATGTCTGAGAACTCAAAGATCCCAAGAAGGAATTACTTTCTAACAAGTGTTCTATACCCTCAGCTTAGTATGTATTTCTTGGGACTTTTTCCTTACAGACCAGATATTATAACAGATATTTTGAAGAGGACTGAAAAAGATCCATTGAAATGTATCTTCCAGCCCGTTGTCTAAACAGGTTTATTCTACAATACCTATGTGACATTTTAAATATATCCCTTAGCTGTGATAGGAATTTTAGTATGAAATCTCTTCAAGAACAAAACTGAGAACATGTACATATTGTAAAGGCAGCTTAAAGGGCCACTGTGGGGACGCCTGGGTGGCTCAGTTGGTTAAGCAGCTGCCTTCGGCTCAGGTCATGATCCCAGCGTCCTGGGATCGAGTCCCACATCGGGCTCCTTGCTCGGCAGGGAGCCTGCTTCTCCCTCTGCCTCTGCCTACCACTCTGTCTGCCTGTGTTCATGTTCTCTCTCTAACAAAATAAAAATAAATAAAATCTTAAAAAAAAAAAAAAAAGGGCCACTGTGACTGTGATTAGCCTTCGAACTGATATGGGTATGTATACCCAGGATAGGACCTATGTAATCAGGGAATGGACAGTGGAACACTGCTGAGTTAGGCTGGAGCTTAAATCCCACATTTTTAATTTTCAATATTGCTCGCCATGTCTCGGACTTAAGCAAGATATATAGATGTCCCCTCAAATACTCAGGAAAACCATATTGAATAAAGTGGATCCTTTAACATGCAAAATCCAAAATTCTGGCTTTAATGGAGACATTCTTCTAAGGACCTAAAATTAAGAAAGGAAAGAAAAGACTCACAGAAATTAGTAAGAAAAGGCAAAGATGCCAAAACTTTTTCCATTTGGCCTACTTGACAGACATCACTAGTTGATTCCTGCACTCTGCCATGAATTGTTGTACATAAATTAATAGGGAAACCTATTTGTCATCACTACTTACGCTACCAAGATTCTAAAGTGCCTGGAGGAACAGTAAAATGCTGGTTATCCTGACTCATCAAAACCCTAGTAGTCATCCTTTAAGACACAGATCCAATGTCATCCTTCCATGAAGCTCTGAATGTCCCTGAGGAAGAATGGGTTTCCCCCTGTTCCTGATTCCTATAGTCCCAATTTTCTCTATAATATAAAAAAAAAAATCAGCAGAACATAAAGAATGGTTCAATAGACCTTACATCAGCGTTTGAGCCATGGCTCTGCCCCTGATAGCTAAATGACCTAATTTTGCCCTTCAAATGAGATAATGACAACCAAGAATAACACGTATTGAACCCTTAGAATACACAAGGGTGCCTGGGTGGCTTAGTCAGTTAAGCCTCGGATTTGCCCCAATTTCAGCTCAGGTCATGATCTCAGGGTGGTGAGATGGAACCCCATGTCAGGCTCTGCACTGGATATGGAGCCTGGTTAAGATTCTCTCTCCCTCTGCCCCATCACTGCTGATGCTCTCTTTCTTTCTCTCTAAAGTAAATAAATACATTAATTAATTAAAATTAAATTAAATTTAAAACATTGAAACCTTAGAATATACACAGCCCTCTGTGCAATACAGATTTTCTAATCCTCACAACAACCTCCAAGCTAGTTATGATTTTTCTCCATTTTAAAGCTGAGGAAAGTGAGTAGTTAGATAATTCATGATAGCACATTTAATAAGCTTGTCTTCGGGCTTCAACAAATAAGCATATTCCAATTCATTATCCTACCTTTTTTCACTTCACCTCCCACTTAAGAGGTATTCAACAAATAGTAGTCCTTATTACATACATACTGACAATATCAATTTGTTTACTGATTAACCAGATAGGCCCTGATGAGAACTTAATGACTATATTAACTGCTGTTTATCAGAGAGCCTGGGATTTACATCTACCATTGGCAGTCTGGACCTCGAATTTTATACTCAGCAGCCCAAGAGCTGTAGCAGAAAGTATCACAGGCTAAAATCAGTAAGATTAGATACTTGTCATTTCCCTTTTTTCCTTGATGAAAATAAGGCCACTCTTCACAAACATGAAACACTTTTGATTACCATTTACTATATGGATCAAAGTTGATTAATATGAGCATGACAAAACATTTCAAAATATTGCAATTTCACAATTAATGGAATGTGCCATTATCATTATCATATCATAATTCCACAACTAATGCCATGTATCAATAGCCAAATTTACTTAAACCTCATTATAAATCACATATTTTTATTCTAGATAATTTTTTAATGTTAAGATAAATTGAAAGAATGTCATTTTTATAGGCATTTCCAGGTTGGGCAAGAATTCCAGCACTTTTTTTGGAATAACCACTTATGTCTGGAATACAAGTTTTCAGCTCTCTCTTAAAGTCCTTAGGGTAAGGTTTGGATGTCAACTCAAGGCATGTAATTTGTAACAGAAAGAATTCCTTTGAGGGCTACAAACTACTTGAGCTTGGCAACCTGGAGTTTATATATCTTATCTTGCTCTTGGCAATGGTCTAAAAAGTCTAGCTTCTAAAAAATATGGTCAATGTGATCACATTAGGAACTGACTCAGATGAAGTTAAACTTTCTCAATTGACAGTTACTTGCCTTAGATAACAATCCAGTAAATTAGATCAGTGGACAGACTTTTACTAATAATGGGATGGAACATTTGATGCATGAAAGCAATGTAGTACACTGACAGGAGCAAAGACTCTGGAAGAAAGCAGACAGGAGTCTGCACCCTAATTTTTTATGTATTGGGTCAGTTAATTAACATGCAGCAATTATATATTGAGAGTTCAGCTAGCTCTGGGTACTGTTTTAGGTAGAAGGTCCTAAGAACTACTATCTAAGCTTCTGTTTCCTCGTATAAAATAATTAAAAGAAAATGTAAGCAAAGCACCTAACAGAGTTTCTGGAACAGAGCAAGTGACAGATAGATAGTAGCTGATATACTATTGTTGTTTCTATGGCAATGGAGTTTGAAGGAATGACCTTCGCACTTTAATTTTATTTCTTTTCCATCTCCCAATCAATGTAGCTAAAGCTCAATTTTAAGATTAAGAAATTTAAGAAATTGAAAAAGATGAAGGGAAAAATGGATCCTGGAGAAGGAATCAACAAATGTTCCTACATTAGCTAAGACTTATTAAAAGCTTATTAATATGCCAGGTGCAGTTTACTAAGCACTATATTTTATCACATGTAATTCTCACAAGGCACACATAATCATCCCCACTTTATATGAAATAAATGAAGCCCAAAGAGGATAAATAAGTTACCAAGTTCACACAGCCACTGTGTGGTGGAGTCAAAGGACACCAAGTCCATTATCCTTTTAAGTCACTTGGAACCATTTCTGGCACAGAGCACCCAACAAATATCAGCTTTTAATAATAATCACTAGACTATTTTGCTTTCTAAAATACAGTGGTTTTTGTATTCCATTTTTTCATTTTCTATCTTAGCAGAGTGTTGTAGCCAAAGAGTTTGGATTCACATGCTACATTCTAATAATTATTTTCATTTTTCAAGTCAACAAATGTCTGGATCTAGGCCAAAATCTAAGAGCACTGGAGGAGATCAAATAGTTGCTCTGCATTTTAAGTTTACAATTTATACATTTCTATGACATAATTGACAGTGGAGTCATGCCTGGATTGGCTCAGACACACCTGGTCAGAATCCCTCTACTCCTGAACTGGACTGTCAAGGATCAGGATCCATAGTATGAGCAGACTGGCTACAAATCTTTACCCAGGATTCGAACGTGTGCCCAAGTCCTAGTTCTTTCCCCATTGCTGCCCACTCCCATCTCACCAGCCCCACCCCTGACTCTAAAGCCAGTGCTAATTTTAAGAAATGGCAGGTGCTCTCCACAACACAAGACTCAGAGCTAGCCCTGCTTGGGTCTGAGTCATGCTATTTAAAGTAGAGCCATAGCGGGTGCCTGGTGGCTCAGTTGGTTGAGCTTCAGACTCTTGATTTCAGCTCTGGTCATGATCTCAAGGAGGTGAGATCCAGCCCCCACTTCAGGCCCCACACTTAGTGGGGAGTCTGCTTGAGATTCTCTCTCCTTCTGTCCTTCCCTCACTCTCTCTCAAATAAATAAATAAATCTTTTAAAAAGAAATAAACATAGGGCAACAAATTGAAGCAGCTTGAAATGGAAGAAGATATTTTGGGCCCTTTCCTGCTGCTTTCTTCAGTAAGTATAAGCATGACCCCCAGGGACCAGATTTTCCATGAAGGATCTCCCAGAAACCAAAGTATGCAAGGCCATCTTAGCTCAGAGAGCAGAAATCTTCCCAGGAGCTGCTTTTTCATGGACACAAAACTTTTGGGAAGATGTTTCTGTTGTTGTTCTCTCTGCAGCTAATAAAGCTCTGTAAAATTATTTTCATATGCATCTTTTATTTTTTTATTTCTGCTCACTGTGTTTCATAATTTATTTTCCTTTTTATGGACATAAAACCTAAATTTATCTCTGAGCATCCTAAACATAATCATTTTCAAGTCTATCTCGATATAAATAATCATAGAATTTATGGTGTAAAAGTGGGAAACTTCATTTATTGATGAGATAAATAAGGAAAATCTGTATCAGGTCCTGCTGTAGAATTAATTGCATCTGAAGGAAATCTATGCCGAAATAGTCGATTTTGTTGGCTGTTTTTTATAAAGCTGGTTTTCTTCATGTGTTTCTGAATATGCGTTTGCAGTTTTATTTTGAAAGCAAGTGTTTCGGTCTGGGTTTGGATTTAGGCACTAGTTCTTGGACATCTGCATAGGAACACACTGACCCTTACCGTCTATGTAGTCTCCCGTGCTCCTGCTCTCTATACTTAACTGTGTCTCTCTCCACACTGCCATATACCTTTCCCTCCATGGTTTCTCAACATGACCCCAGTCTGGGACGAGGCCTTTCAAGGGTTTGGAGGTTTGGGACATATGTTAGTTTCCTAGGGCTTTTGTAATAATTACCACAGGCACGGTGCTTCAAACAATGGAAATGGACCCTCTCACAGTTCTGGAGGCCAAATGCTTGAAATCAAGGTGTCAGCCTGTCCATGCTCGGTCTGAACGCTCTAGGAAAGAAGCCCTCCTGGCCTCTTCCTAGTTCCTGGTGGCTCCCAGCACTCCTTCGCTTGCAGCCAGTCCATCATTCCAATCTCCTTCTCTGTCCTCACGTGGTTTCTCATCTGTGTCTGTGTGTTCTCTTCTTAGAAGGACATCTTGGTCATTGGGTTTAGAGACCACCCTAATTCCAGGATAATTTCATCTCAAGATCCTTACCCAGTTATATCTGCAAGGACCTTATTTCTAAATAAAGATCACATTCTGAGATTCTAGATGACCATGCATTTTGGGGAAGGATCTTAGCCCACTACAGGTCATGGGCCCTATGATCATACTGAGGAGAACAAAGACACCAAGCTTCCAACCTATGGGATAGTTTCATTCAGTTCCCAGTCACAAGGCTGTTTCTAGGTACCTTGATCCAGGTAGTAATCGACAGCAAATTTTCCAATCTTTTTTTTTGTGTGTGATGTGAGAGAGATGTCTGTCTCGTGTAGAGGATCCTCAGAGAGAACCCTCTCCCTTGAAGAAGCCACACTCACAGCTATCACTGCCAGCTGAGGGCACAGCACACATTTACTCATGTCCTACCGTCTGTTCTTATTTCTGTTCCATTTTCAGTTCTTGAAGACTTTTTTCCTTGTTTTTGAACCTGGCTATGTCTGCTAACTTTCCTTATTTACATTTTATCCCTCATGGCTGTATGTTTGGGTACATCAAAGCATCAGTTTACTACATCATCTTGATGGGTTTCTCCTCCAATTTTTTTTTTTAATACAGGCTGTTTAAAAATTAAGCAAAATAAGCATCTGTCACTTTGCAACCACTGCTTAGCTCAGGTGTTCCCAACTTGGGCAAGTCTTCTCAGATACCACAGACAGAGCTGTCCTCTCTGCTTTATATTCAGCTTTTTTGTGGCAATGACCTCCTGGATAGCATCATTTCCATGTGCTTATCTCATGTTTGGAGTCTGAAACACTTGAGAGCAGAGACCATATTTTTCATCATTATATCCCTAATATCTAGCACAATACGTGGTTCCTAGTACCATCTTCTATACTCATGGATTGAATGACTGAACAGAGAACCACATCAATAATTTCATGAGTCTTGGGTCTCATTTCATCATATTTCTGCCTTTTTTCCTCATTCCAAAGAAGTTCCTCCAATAAATATGCCTCATTTTCAAACCACCATCTGGGGTGTTTTGCAAAGTACCCTGACTAAAATAAAATTTCAGACTCCTATTTTTAGATCAATTGCACTTGGCAATTAGGTCTTGGTAAATAAATTTCATTTCCCTGTTCTGGTTTTAATTCAATGTAAAAACATCTCAGAAACAATTTACCTTTTTTAAACTGCTTCAATTTTCTAATGGCTAAACTGTTATGACTGTTAATCATGCCCCCTGTAAATAATCTAGCAGCTGTGAGCATCCTATACATCCAACAAAGAAATATTTTTAATAGAGGATGGGGAAAATGTTGTAAATAATGAGAGTTGTTGTAAAAATTAATGTTTTTGCATTTTATGGTTCATCTTCAATGAATTATAGACTACATTTTTTAAAAGATTTTTTTATTATTTATTTATTTGACAGACAGAGATCACAAGTAGGCAGAGAGACAGGCAGAGAGAGGGAGGAGGAAGCTTTCTGCTGAGCAGAAAGCCTGATGTGGGGCTCGATCCCAGGACCCTGGGATCATGACCTGAGCTGAAGGCAGAGGCTTTAACCCACTGAGCCACCCAGGTGCCCCTATAGACTACATTTTAAAGCACACTCTCGACTCCCATCTCATAAAAACTATCCAAACAACACGAAAAGTGTTCAGTTCCTTATTTTGTAACTCACTGCCCTCTAGATGGTCACGCTTCTGAAGGTGGATGTACGAGTAGGAAAGGGTGTTACAAAGCCACTTTCACACCTTTAGATTCTGCTGCTCAGTTCAGTGTGCAAACAGGTTTTCAGAAGTTGCGCTCAAGTGTCATTCTTGTCATGAGCTCCTTTTGAGACATGAACACTGCACCTACTTTCTTTGCTCAATTGGATTTTGAAGGGCAAACTGATGCTTAAGGACAACTCCACCTTAAGGACTCCAGGCTTTCATGTGAAATCATTTTCTATTCAGGAAACAGCACAAACAATGGAGTTTTGGAGTTTGGCCATGTTTCCATTGCTTTTGCACTTTGCTTCTGATGAGAATGTTCTGAAGGCCTTTCCAAATGCCTCGAAACCACTGACTCGGAGCCGTGGTACCTGTAAACGTACAGATGCCCCAGGTCCTACGAGCCTGCATCTCACAGAAGAGCACACACGAGGTTTGCTGGGTACTAATGGGTTTGTGCGGTAGCTGAGACCTGCTCAAGGGAAGCGTGAGCTCGCCCTCCCTGAGCAGGGAAGAAGAGAGAGAGAAAGGGAGATGGAGACAGAAGGACCTGGGAGTAAAGAGGACCATGGCAAGGCATCCAGGACTGAGAGTCTGAGGCATGAAATTTTCACCCAGCTCACTCTGAGCCTCAGTTTCCTCCATGAAATGTGAACTTTAATGATTTTTTAAAACATTTTATTTATTTATTTGACAGAGAGAGATCACAAGTAGACCGAGAGGCAGGCAGAGAGAGAGAGAGAGGAGGAAGCAGGCTCCCCACGGAGCAGAGAGCCCAACGCGGGGCCTGATCCCAGGACCCTGGGATCATGACCCGAGCCAAAGGCAGAGGCTTTAACCCACTGAGCCACCCAGGCGCCCTGAAATGTGAACTTTAGACAGGACATTTTCAAAGATCCCTTTCAAAACTAACATTTCAGGAATCTAATAAATATGATCCATTTTACTTGTTAGAAACTCTCCTATTTTAAGGATACGAAGCCTTATTAAAACAGGAGTTTAACATTAGTTTTACTACATTTTGCAATCTTTCTCTATAATCAAGTTGACCATTCATTTAAGAGATCCCTTCTTATACAGGCTAAGACAGATGTGTGATATTTTTCCATGCCTCAAATAGGCATTAGGCATGTTAAATTTTGAGGATCTACTTTGCTTTGGGAAGGAAAAAAGGGAACTTCTTATTAAGTATGACCTACAAACAGAATGATTTGTAAATCATAAGTTTACCATTCAGTTCATTCCTACGAGGTGATCCATCTGTATAACCACTTCCTGGATCAAGGAATAGACTATACCCAGGAGCCTGGAGGCCTCTCTCCTCATGCTTCCTGCAGCCGCCCTTCCACATAGCATTAGTTTTGTTTTTATTGTTGTTGTTGTTTGCCTGGGTGTCAACATGAACAAATAGAATCCTGTAGTATTTCAGGCTGTTTTGTGGCTGCTTTCTTTCAGCTGAAAATATTTCTATTAGATTCATTGGTGTTGAAATGTGTAGCTATAATTTCTTTTTCATTGCCGCATAGTATTCTATTGTGTGACTAGATCATAATGTAGAGTCAAGAGGCACTTGACTCTGCCTAAACATCTGAGTTGTTTCTATCATGAATAATGATGCTATGAACATTCTTCTTCATTCCTTTAGATGCACATACGTACTCATATTTACTGGGTCTATAACGAAATGTAGTATAAAATGGTCACGGCACCTACATATATTCAGACTTGGTAGAGAGTGCCAACAGTTTCCCAAGTGATTGCACCAATTGACATTCCCATGCAATTTATGAGAGGGCCAGCTCCTCCATATTCTCTCTATTTTTTATTTCCTTGAATCATTTCTGTGAAGCTAGTTGTATTTTTTCTTTAAAGGTTTGGAAAACTCACCAGTGAAACTATCTGGGCCTGAAGTTTGTTTGTTTGCTTGTTGAAGATTTGTAATTATAGATTCAATTTCTTTCATAGATAGAGGAATGTTAAGATTTTCTATTTCTTCTATCAGATTTCAAAAGTTTTGTCTTTCAAGAAATTTTTCCATTAAATGTAATAATTCCAAACTTACTGCTATTATATTTTTTAAAGATTTTTTTTAATTTTTATTTATTTGTTATAGAGAGAGAGAGAGCAAGCACAGGCAGGCAGAGAGGCAGGCAGAGGCAGAGGCAGAGGGAGAAGCAGGCTCCTTGCCGAGCGAGGAGCCCGATGTGGGACTCGATCCCAGGACGTTGGGATCATGACCTGAGCCAAAGGCAGCCGCTCAACCAACTGAGCCACCCTGTCTTATTATCATGACATTTTCTGTAGGCTTCTACTAATGTCCCTTCTTGTTCCTGCTATCCTACTTTTTCATTATTTTTAATATATAGTTTCATTGAGATATAATTGGTATATAACATTATATTAGTTTCTGCTATATAACAATTATTTTATATTTGTATGTTATTGCAAAATGCCCACCACAATAAGTCTAGTTAACATCTGTCACTATATATAGTTATAACCTTTTTTCATGTGATAAGAACTTTTAAGATCTAACCTCTTAGCAACTTTCAAAATCACAATACAGTATTGTTAACTATACTCACCATGGTATATGTTATATCCTATGACATATTTATTTGATAACTGGAAGTTTCCACCTTTGGGCTATCTTCCCCCATTTTAACTAGCCCCCACCCTTGCTCCTATCTGTTCTCTGTATCTAGTTTATTGCGACGGGGGGAGGTTTGAGAGTTTACATTCTACATATAAGTGAGATCATATTGTGTTTGTCTTTTCTGTCTAACTTATTTTACTTAGTATGATGCTATCAACAATCCACATTAACACAAATAAAAAGATTTCACTCTTTTATGGCTGTATAATATTCCATTAGTATTTATACACAACAATATCCATTCACCCATGGATGGACACTTAGGTTGTTTCCATATGTTGGCTCTTGTAAATAATGCCACAATGAACATGGGGGTGCATATATCTTTGCAAGTTAGTGTTTTTGTTTTCTTGGTACAAATATCTAAGAATGGAACTACTGGATCAAAGAGTAGTTCCATTTTTCATTGTTTTAGGAAACTCCATATTGTTTTCCACAGTATTGGCTGCACCAATTTACATTCCTACAAACATTGCACAAGTGATCCCTTTTCTACACATCCTCCCAACACTTGTAACTTTTTGTCATTTTGACAATAGCCATTCTGATAGGTTTTAATTTACACTCCTTTAATGATTAGGCTAATGAATTTTTTTATCAGTGACAATTATTAATTTAATAAGTTTTCTGATAACTAAATTTTGACCTTATTGTCTCAGTTGTACGCCTGTTTTTATGTCATTGATTTCTGCTCTTATTTATTATATTCCATACTTATTTGCATCTAATTTGTTCTTGGTTTTCTAACTTCCAGAGTTGGATAATAGATCACTAGTTTTAATCTTTCTTCTTTTCCAGTATATACATTGGAAGCTATTACTTTCTCTCCATCAGTGCTATAGCTGCTTTCTACTAGTTTTGACATATTGACTTTGCATCATTATCCTGTTCAAACTATTTTATAATTTCCATTCTATCAATCCATGAATGGTTTAAACAGTATGTCTCTTAATTTCTAAACATTTGGATATTTTATACTTTCTAGTTTTGAAATATAACTTCATCCCAAACTTGACAGAGAACATATGCTGCTGATTTAAATTATTTCAAATATGAGGAGATTTGTTCTATGTCCCAGAGTGTGATGTTTCCTAAATTATCCAAGTGCACTTAAAAATAATGTAAACTGAGGGGGGTGGGGGGAAGAGGGGTTGGGTGAGGGTGGTGGGGTTACATTATATGTTTAAATAAAGCTTAAATAAAGTAAAAAAAAAAGGTGAAAAAAA
This sequence comes from Taxidea taxus jeffersonii, assembly GCA_003697995.1. Classification (NCBI taxonomy): domain Eukaryota; kingdom Metazoa; phylum Chordata; class Mammalia; order Carnivora; family Mustelidae; genus Taxidea; species Taxidea taxus. The sequence continues at coordinate 10,595 of RCUC01160644.1, read as the reverse complement.
AATAATGTATATACTGCAATTTTAGCTTTAGCATTATATTTTATGTATTTAATGAAGTCTACTAATTATATTGCCCATATCTTCTATATCTTTTCTGTCTACATATGCAACCAGTGAGAGAGAGGTGTGTTAAAAATCTGCAACTACAATTATAAAGTTGCCTCTCTTTTGTTTGTGTGATTTTTTTACTTTATATATTATGAAGCTATGTTATTAGGTGCATTTACACTTAACATTGTTACATATTCCTGTTGAGTGAACCCTATGTCATTATGAAGTACCTTTCATTATCTCCTATATTGCTCCACCTTTAAGTTTACTTCGAATGATATAAATATAGACCAGATTTCTTCTTGTTAGTGTAGCATATGCGTTTCCATGCTTTTAAACTCAATCTATGTCTGGATTTCCTATGTGGTTCTTAAAAATGTAGTTTTTTCTTTTTTTTAACTCAACTATGATAATTTTCACCTTTAATTGGCATGTTTTAGTCCACATATATTTAATATAGTTACTAATACAGTTGAGTTTATTCCTGTTATTTTGTTATTTTCCCTCTGTTCCATCTGTTCATTTCTTTAGTCCTCCTTTCTGCATTCTGTGAATTAATCAAGTATTTTTAATATTCTCCTTGTGTCTCACCTATTAGCTATTTTGTTAGATTACTTTCTAGTATCATTCTCACATGGTTCACACTAAAAATTACAATATGTCTTCTTAATCTATTATAAAACACCTTAAATTATTACCGTTACTACTGCCCAAACAACACAAGAAATATACAGAGCTTATATTCATCTTTCTTTTATGTTTTTGTCCCATTGTTGTCACATATTTTACTTTTATTGATGTTATGAGTTGTAAAAGACTTTGTTTTATTGTTTCAGTCAGTCAAATAATCATTATAATTATTCACATATTACCTTTCATGATATACTTCATTCCTTTCCATGCTCTCAAGTTTTCATCTGGGATCACTTTCCTTTCGTAGGAAGAACTCTCAACGTTTCTTGCACTGTGGGTCTGCAGCTGACAAAATCTTCCAGTTTCAATTTTTTTTTTCAAATTGTGTGTATTTTGCTTTCATTTTATGAGAGGTATTTTGCTAGGTATAGCAGTTAAGGTTGATTTTTTTTCTAGCACTTACAGTTGACATTCGGTTATTTTCTGGCTTCCATTGTTTCCATTAGGAATTCAGTTACTTATTCTATTCTATTTTTTTTCCTTTGGCTGCTTTTAAGAATTTTCTCTTTTTAGATATATCATTTGGAAATATCTTCATGCAGTTGGTTGCCTTTTTGGTTTTGTTCATGATGTCCTTTATTGTGCAGAACCTTTTAATTTGGTGTACTCCCAATACCTTAATTTTGCTTTTGTTTTTCTTGCCAGAGAAGACATGTCTAGAAAAATGTTTCTATAGCCAATGTCAAAGATATTGCTGTCTATGTTTTCTTCTAAGAACATTTTCAGGTCTCACATTTAGGCCTTCAATTCATTTTGAATTTATTTTTGTATATGATGTAAGAAAGTAGTCCAGTTTTATTGTTTTACAAATGATGTATCTGATAAGGAGTTAATATCCAAAGTACATGAAGAACTTCTACAGTTCAACACCACAAAAACTAAATAATCCCATTAAAAATGGGCAGAGGAAATCAACAGACATTTTGCCGAAGAGGACATACAGATGGCCAACAGACACATGAGAGGATGCTCAATATCACTAATCATCAGGGAAATGCAAATCAAAACCATAATGAAATATCACATCACACCTATCAGGATGGCAAAAATAACAAGTGTTGGCAAGAACATGGAGCAAAAGAATCCTCATGCACTGTGCATGGTGGAAATACAAGCTGGTACAACCAATACACACACACACACACACACACACATATGTACATACACAATGGAATATTACTCAGCCATAAAAAGGAATAAGATCTTGCCATTTGCAAGAACATGGATGGATCTAGAGGGTATAATGTGAAGTGAAGTAAGTCAGAGAAAGATAAATACCATATGATACCACTCATATGTAGGATTTAAGAAACAAAACAAATGAACAAATAAAAAAAATAAATAAACCAGACTCTTAAATATAGAGAACAAACTGGTGGATGCCAGAAGGGAGGTTGGTGGATGGATGGGTGAAATAGGTGAAGGGAGTTAAGAGTACACTTATCATGATGAGCACTGAGAAATGTATAGAATTTTTGAGTTATTATATTATACACCTGAAACTAATATAATACCTACATGTTAATTATACTTGCATTAAAAATTATATTTTTCTCTTTGTCTTTGAATTTTAGAAGTTTGACTATAATTCATCAGGTGTGGGGGTTTTTTTGTATTTGTTTTGTTTGATGTTTATTCAGGTTCTTGAATTAATGAGATAAAATCTTGTTATCAGATTTAGGAATTCTTGGTCAATATTTCATTAAGGACTGTTTCTGTTCCACTCTATCTCCCTCCTCTTTTGGAGATGTCAATAGTTATATAGGTCTTTTGATTGTACTCTCTCATTTCATTTTCTATTTTCTTATTATTTCTTATATAGTCTTTCAAACTGAATGTTTGCTGTTGACATGTCAAAGACATGTCTTAGCTTATATCCAGTCTGCTTTTATTTTTATTTAATTTTTTTGAAGATTTTATTTATTTATTTGTCAGAGAGAAAGGGAGAGCACAAGCAGGGGGATCGGGAGGCAGAGGGAGAAGCAGGCTTCTCACTAAGCAATATAGGACACGATCCTAGGACCCTGATATCATGACCTGAGTCAAAGGCAGCTGCTAGACTGACTGAGCCACCCAGGTGTCCCTCCAGTCTGACTTTAAACTCATTCAGTACATTCTGATTTCACATACTATGCTTTGCAGCTCCAAAATGTCCATTAGATTTTTTTATAGATTCTGAATATCTGTTAGTATTCTTCATATTCTGGAGAAAACATCTTCTATGTTTTCAGATAATAATTGTGGTCATTTTGACATGTTTAAATGCTCACTCCACCATCGGGATTACCTCTGGGTCTGGTTCTGTCTTTTCTCTAAATTATTGATCACTTTGCATGGTTTTTTGTATATCAGTAATTTTTTAGGCATTGTAGATGCTCTCATCTATGTTCATCTCAAGAATGTTAAGTTTGTTCTGGTAGTTAAATTACAAGTAAATCACCTTAATCTCATTAAGACTTCATTTTAGATTGTACAAATGTGAGTCTTGGGTTTTCATTTCGCCCGCATTCATAGAGCCTTGTCCTTACTGCTAAAGCGTGGCCTTTCTACTGTCCCATCTGAATTCCAAGGTGTTTCTAAGGTTTTTCCCCTCTGTCTGGATTTTTACTCCAAACTGTCTCTCCAGCACTTTGCAACCTCTAAAATGTTTGCTCGGCCCTTAAGCCTCACAACTATTCTCTACAAAGGCTCTCGGAGCTGCACACTGGCCTGTAGTTTAGGAGTAGTTTAGGCCAAAGATTCAAGGGGAATATTTACTCAGAGTTGGGGAAATTTCCCCTCTAATCATTTGGTTGCTTTTTTCCTCTGGGACCATGAACCCAAATCCCAGATACCTTGGCAGTCTAAAATTTCCATCTCTGTCTCCTTCACTTAGCAAAACCACAATTCTCTGCTTAGGTTCCATTTTCTTGCTCTGAAAATTGGAACCTTAACACCCGAGAAAAAGCACTAGGAATGTGGAGATCATGTCTTATGTTTTCCTTCTCTCAAGGATTAAAGCTCTGTGCTGGTTACCGTCCAAGGGCTGCAAATTGTTATTTTGCATATCCCGTCCATCTCTTATATAGGGTAAGTCCAATACCATAAAAAAGAGTCTCCTCCCCTTAGGTGGTAGCCTCTTAGCCTCCTCTCTGCTTAGTTTCTAAGCTTCTTGTCCCACACGTGCAGCCCTTTGTAACTAATGGACACTTCGTGGGGAACCGGCATACAAACTCTCATGCTCACATTTTTGCGACTGCTCTCCCATTTTTGCCTCCCCCATCCCTGAGACTTCCACAGGCTCCGGGACACCACCCTTTCTTAGCTTCTGAGCCTCATATAGCATTTAAGCAAATGCTCTTCGGGGATAAAATTATGACAAACTTAGGGCTTATGATGTATGTTCTTTCTGTCTTGAATCTGGGTCCCGTACTTCTGGTCACCCTGGTTGCTTTCTAATACTTTCAGATATCAGCTTTTTGCTTTGTTTTGTGCTTTCATTCAGCTTTAATAGTTGTTCTCTGCAGAAGGGTTAGTCAGATACAAGTTACCCTGTCACTGCAAAAATCCCTCGTTTGCATTTTCATTTTGACTTGCCACCAGAACCATTTTCACGTTCTGGCCTGAGAGTTCAAATAAGCTAAAATCAAATAAAGGAAAGAGATGGCGTGACTGGTTTTTCTAAGCTTTGTCACCTTGTTATTTTGAATCCCCTCCTACATAATTTATACCGAGTTTCACCTACAATATAGTTCATTGATGCAAGTAATTTCAATGCATTTTAGTCAAATAAATCTCCCCAGTGAAATATTCTTAGTTAATAACTAACACATAAAAAGCCAGAAGTATTTGCCAGAACCATCAATTTTAAGTAAATTTTATAGCTGTTGAAGAACAGGATATGATTCCAGGTTGGAGAGACCCTGCCCTGCCAGTTTTCAGGGCCATAAGGCACTTACTGTGGAATTAAACGGACCTTGATAAGCATCCTCAAACATGGCTCTCCTGTTATCCTGTTTCCACATTAGCAGTAGACCCTTGCCTGATTCCTTCTGACTATAAATCAGAAGGAAGATATTTTTCTAGTCGAGGAAAAGTAATTTAAACTTCAATATTATGAATGTGTACCAAGTATTATCAGCAGGGAAAATAAAAGATAAAGGGGCCAAATTTACATACCTATTGTTAAGCCAGATCTTTTATTTGGTTTAAAGATTAAGATTCACAACTGATGTCATGAATGATAAAAATGTGTCTGAGTTCTGCAAGTAAATTGGAAGAAAATAGAAAGTAAAGTAGTTCGGATTATCATACGAAAATGCAGGCAGACATCAAAAAAGGATAGATTCCTGATAGAAGATAGTGGAACTCATATATGAAAGTAGAGGAAGTGCAAGGAAAATGCTGGCTATTCCCGCACTTTATTTATAAAGAGAAAAGGACAGAGAAAAATTCTAACTGCCATGAGGTGAGGGAGACTCAAAAATAGAACAGTGTGTATTAACCAAACAAGTCCCCAGTAGCACGCACCTCACAAAATTCTCCTCAGTTGAAGTATTCTGAAGCCTAGACCTCCGATCTCTAGTATTCGAAGAAATTTTTAGCGTACGCACACACAGCAGGCAAGAATACTCCTACCTCACTAACAAATTTTGTGTAGTTTTCGATTTTTAAACAAACTTTTTATTTTAGAGTGGTTATAGATATACAGAAAAGTTGCAGAGATAACAAAAATTTCCTCACTGGGGGTGAGGAATTTCCTCACAGTGCTTCCCTTAATATTAACATCTCACATTGCCACGAACCATTTGTCCAAACCTAGAAGCCAGTACTGGTTCATTGCCATTAACTAAACTTCAGACTTTATTTTATTTTACTAGCTTTCCACTGACATTCTTTTTCTGTCTCAGGATGCCACACTGCATTTAGTTGTCATGTCACCTAGGACTTCTCTTGGCACAGACTGTTTCTCCCTCTTTCCTTGTTTTGCATGACTTCAACAGTTTTGAGGACTACTGGTCATATAAGATGTAGAGTGCCCCTTAATTTTCGTTTGGCTGAGGTTTCTCGTGATTAAACTTGGAGTTACAGGGTTTGGGGAGGAATACGACATGCCCGTATCACGTATCAACATGATTTATGGCAGAATGTTCTCCCTGACCAACTGCTCAGGGAGGGCTGGCCAGTTTCCCTCTCCTCATGCTATCTTTGGAAGCCATCTTCAAGGGGAATGGGAGAAATTGGGCTCTACCTCCTTAAACAAGAAATCTTCTCAAAACCTAGATCTTAGGAATAAGCATGAAAGAACAAAAAACAAACAAAAAGCCCACCTCTTGGGGCACCTTGGGTGGCTCAGTGGGCAAAGCCTTTGGCTCAGGTCTTGATCTCAGGGTCCTGGGATGGAGCCCCGCATGGGGCTCTCTGCTCAGTGGGGAGCCTGCTTCCTCTTCTCTCTCTGCCTGCCTCTCTGCCTACTTGTGATCTCTGTCTGTGAAATAAATAAAATCTTAAAAAAAAAAAAAAAGCCCACCTCTTTGACTCAGTGTTTTATAACAACTCCAAAACTGATTCATAGTATTTCTTATTACAGAACCCAATAGAGTAAAAACCTAAACACCAGAGTTCTAACCTCAGGAATTAGAAATTAGTGTTCAGCTCTTGCTACTTAGTTGAATGACTAGGTAGATGTACAGTCCTGAAATGATTAAATCCATGAACATGCCACCTCCATTCTCATGACAGACATCACTAAACAATCAAGGAACCTTTTCTAATTCTATCCAGTGTAGCTTTGGAGCTCTTTCATTTGTCAATTGTGCTGGTAGGAGATGTGTAAACAGAAGCCTAACACCACTTCTTCTTCTGCTTCCTGCAGTGAAGAACTCTGCCACAAAACTTACCATCATGCTGCACCAAATAATTTAGCATTATTCAATGATTTTTCTTGAGAAGCTAGAATTGCACAGAACACTCAGAGTTACTTGGGTATCTTCTTCCATGTTTAATTCAGCAAAAATATCCTATTATTCTAGGAAACCAACAAAGGTAACCATGCTTATTATGTATTTTTTAATGCATTCAAAAGATTTTTTTGAAGATCTGCTTCATTCAGTGACTTGTGGTAGGCTCTGAAGAAGACACAGAGTTTCATAGCATAGTGCTCCTGCCCTCAAAGAATTTATGCTCTACAAAAGGAGACATCTGCATAAACACAATGAAAAATCTGTATGAATGGGAGAGGGTATTACAAGCATTAGGAGGATGGGGATCACTTTCCTCTGAGATGATCCAAAGAAAGCAGCACAAAAGGCAAGCATAGTTCCCAATGCAAATTTGGGCTTATCCAGTCATTCTACAAATATTTATCAAATTCCAAGTATATGCCAGTGGCTTCATTAGAGGCTGGGGATTGTAGTGCACTAACAATAGCAACAATAATATTAATAATTACTTTTAATTAGAGCTTTCTCTGTGCTGGTTGAACAAAATTACAAGCATGGTCTTTGACAAGTGTTCTGAGAGGCGCCTGCACAAGACGCTAAGGAAGCACAGAAGAAAATCATCTAAAAAAAGAATTTATGGTCAAGAAAGGCAAAAACTCTAGCAAGCTTCCTAAGGGAGTGACTCTTCAGCCAAGTTCTAAAGGATGAATAAGAGATAACTATACGAATGGAACAGACAACCACTCCGGAGAAGGAAGAGCTTGGGGAAAGGCTCCAAAGCCAGAGGTTCCATGACGCACACTGGAGGACATTTGGTGTAAGGAGAGAAAAGGATGCTGCCTGTGCAAAATGGTGCAGGAAACCTGAGTAGTGTATTGAAGGAAGAATCAAGATAAAGATCCACACTTCATAGTACTCAACCTGCCAGTTGATTGTGTAAAATAACAGCATTAAAAAAGAAAGGTACACTAACATATCTTTTAGTCACCTTCCATGAGCTCCTCTGAATTACAGTTTTGCCTCCAGAATGCCCCTTGAATGTGTTGCCATCGAGATCACCCATCATCACATTTTCACGGACGACTCTGTCAGAATAAAAGTGACCGGGGCAGAGAGCTGGTTGGGTCAGACGGGATAGAAAGACCCCAGTCGTGAGGAACATGTCCTGGGGTGTAAGTCTAACACATGGACCTGAGCCCCAACTTAGTAAAGTGTTAGATGGGGATAGCTCAGTTTAAGTGTGCAGAAAAGAGAACACCCACCAAAAAAATGTTAAAATTTAAATAAATAAAAATATTAGGTAATTTTTACCTAGCTCACAGACAATGGTATTATCTTCTTCTCCTCCTCCCCCTACTCCCCCCCCCTCCTTCTTCTTCTGGTATATGGTGGTGAGATGCTTGGCTCTGAAGCTAATTAAACAGCTAATGGAGCTTCTCACTGGTATTGATTTGAAAAACGGGATGATTTGCTCCTTCACCAATGTGCTACTATCGGTGGTTTACTCAGACATGTATTTTCACATACAAAGACAACATAGTGCATATATAGATCTGTAAAAGGCTGTGTGACCAATCACTTTATCGTCTCTCCTTAAACAGTGAAAGGTGGTAAAGTAAGAAGAATAAAGATATATGGAGTGGAGCAGTTTGGTTTTTCTCAGGTCTACACTTTGTCTCCATCATAACCAGTCTTTTTAAAAACAGAAAATGCGGGCACCTGGGTGGCTCAGTGGGTTAAGCTTCTGCCTTCAGCTCAGGTCATGATCCCAGGGTCCTGGGATCGAGTCCAACATTGGGCTCTCTGCTCAGCAGGGAGCCTGCTTCCCCCTCCCCCTTTGCCTGCCTCTCTGCCTACTTGTGATCTCTGCCTCTCGCTCTCTCTCTCTCTCTGTCAAACAAATAAATAAAGTTTAATAAAATAAAGAAAAATAGAAAATGCTCAGGGTGCCTGGGTGGCTCAGTTGGTTAAGCCTCTGACTCGATTTTAGCTCAGGACATGATCTCAGGTTGGGAGATCCAGCCCCATGTCAAGCTCCACACTGGATGTGGAGCCTGCTTAAGATTCTCTCTCTCCCTGTGCCCCTCGCCCCCTGCCTCCCCATTGGCACATGCACACTCTCTCTAAAAATAAAAAAGAAAAAGAAAAAAGAAAATGTTCATTCATAAGGACCTTCCTTACAAGTTGTAGTGAAAATCCCTTTTACACCATCTGTCTGTTTATAAGACCCGTGTACCTGCCCTGCCCTCCCCTGGGACTTGCACTGTGTTTGCTGATGGCTGAGAAGGCAGTCGCTGTTTGTTATGCAACTTTCCTGACTGGGGTATGACTGGTTAATTCTTTTTGAACGCCACACAAAATGATCTGTTAATTTTGTTTATTTGTAGGCCTATCTGCTGACTTGGTGATTGCTTCCCACTGCAGATCATCAATGGAAATTAAGTGTTTTGATTCAGCTCTTAATTTGAATTTTAATTAATTTTCGATCCAGCTTCTTAAATGCTCAATAAGTAGAATTGCTCTTTATATCTAATCACCTGCCCATCAGGATGGGATTTAAGCATGTCCTCCTCTGTCTTGGCCTGACTTCCTGTGCAGGAATCTTTGGAGGCTCCTACAGGATGATGTGAGGACTCTCCGAATAGGAGGCCCCTATTCACCCCCACATCAAACTGTGGGTCAGTGGACACAGTCCTCATATCCCCAGTGCCCTAGCCCTATGCCAACTAGATGACGAATAAATAGTCCTTAAATAAACAAGTGAGTGGACGGATAAATAGGTGACTGAACCATGAGAAAGACTAAGAAGAAACTATTTATTGGATATTCCTCTGTTTGCAATCTTCCCTCACTCTACAACTACTAGATGATACATTCAGACTTCTGGAACTATGTAGGGGATGGGATATTTCCTCTTGATGATGACTGACAAATCTCATCATCTCCCTCATAGCACAACAAAGTAGAAAGTTCCTGGCTCTCCAGAGTGTAAAACGCATCTCAGTTGGCTTTAGAAGTGAATCCTTTCCTTTTTTTTTAAATAAGACCTTGGTCATCACATATTCCAAAGAATTTGAATGTTACAGGGTTACATATAAAACTGTGTTCTTTAACAATCCTATACACACACACACACACACACACACCATCTCTTAAATCTATTTAGAAGTCATAAAAACCAGAGAGCTTGGGGGCCTGGGTGGGCTCAGTGGGTTAAGCCTCTGCCTTTAGCTCAGGTCATGATCTCAGGGTCCTGGAATCGAGCCCCACATCTGACTCTCTGCTCTGCGGGGAGCCTGCTTCCCCCTCTCTCTCCACCTGCCTCTCTGCCTACTTAAGATCTCTCTCTCTGTCAAATAAATAAAATCTTTAAAAAAAAAGGGGGGGAGGAGTCAAGATGGCGGAGAAGTAGCAGGCTGAGACGACATCAGGCAGCAGGAGATCAGCTAGATAGCCTATCAAACCATTCCGAACACCTACGAATCCAACAGGAGATCGAAGAGAAGAAAAACAACAATTCTAGAAACAGAAAATCGACCACTTTCTAAAAGGTAGGACCAGCGGAGAAGTGAATCCAACGTGATGGGAAGATAGACCCCTGGGGAGGGGCCGGCTCCCGGCAAGCGGCGGAACAACGGAGCACAAAATCAGGACTTTTAAAAGTCTGCTCCACGGAGGGACATCGCTCCAGAGGCTAAACTGGGGTGAAGACCTCACGGGGAGAGCGTGGACTCAGGTCCCGCGGGGTCACAGAAGGATCGGGGGTGTCTGAGTGTCGCAGAGCTCACAGGTATTAGAGCGGGGAAGCCGGCTGCGGAGACAGAGCCGAGGAGTGAGCTCTCAACTCGGGGTTTCCTAGAGCCGTGGTCTGGGACACGGGCCGGTGCTCTTTGCGAGGGGTCCCCACAAGATCCGGGGAGACTCCGACCC
>RCUC01160643.1:0-47506 GCA_003697995.1 Taxidea taxus jeffersonii | reverse complement strand
TTTCAATATTTCCTGTAGAGCTGGTTTGGTGTTTACAAACTCTTTCAGTTTTTGTTTGTCCTGGAAGCTTTTAATCTCTCCTTCTATTTTCAATGATAACCTAGCTGGATAAAGTATTCTTGGCTGCATGTTTTTCTCGTTTAGTGCTCTGAATATATCATGCCAGTTCTTTCTGGCCTGCCAGGTCTCTGTGGATAAGTCTGCTGCCAATCTAATATTTTTACCATTGTATGTTACAGACTTCTTGTCCCGTGCTGCTTTCAGGATTTTCTCTTTGTCGCTAAGACTTGTAAATTTTACTATTAGATGGCGGGGTGTGGACCGATTCCTATTGATTTTGAGGGGTGTTCTCCGCACCTCCTGGATTTTGATGCTTGTTCCCCTTGCTATATTAGGGAAATTCTCTACAATAATCCTCTCCAGTATACCTTCTGCTCCTATTTCTCTTTCTTCTTCTTCTGGAATCCCAATTATTCTAATGTTGTTTCGTCTTATGGCATCACTTATCTCTCGAGTTCTCCCCTCGTGGTCCAGTAGTTGTTTGTCTCTCTTTTGCTGAGCTTCTTTATTCTCTGTCATTTGGTCTTCTATATCACTAATTCTTTCCTCTGCCTCATTTATCCTAGCAGTAAGTGCCTCCATTTTTTATTGCACCTCATTAATAGCTTTTTAAATTTCAACTTGATTAGATTTTAGTTCTTTTGTTTCTCCAGAAAGGGCTTTTATTTCTCCTTACAGCCTTTCTCTAATATCTTCCATGTCTTTTTCGAGCCGGCTAGAACCTTGAGAATCGTCGTCCTGAATTCCAGATCTGACATATTACCCATGTCTGTATTGATTAGGTCCCTAGCCTTCGGTCCCGCCTCCTGTTCTTTTTTTTGTGGTGAGTTTTCCGCCTTGTCGTTTTGTCCAGATAAGAATCCGCTGTTCTCCTTGTTAAGTGAACTTGGTCTTGGCTGGATTTCTTTGATCTTCTGGGGGAGGGGCCTGTTGTAGTGATTCTCAAGTGTCTCTGCCCCAGGTGGAATCGCACCGCCCTTACCAGGGGCCGGGCTAAGTAATCCTCTCAAGTTCACTTTCAGGAGCTTTTGTTCCCTGAACACTTTCCATAGAGTTCCGGAGGACGGGAATGAAAATGGCGGCCTCCCAATCTCCGGTTCGGAGGAGCTGAGAGCTAGGGGCCCCAGTCTTCAGTGCGCCTTCATAGAAAAGCGTGTAATCACTCCCGTCTCCCCAGCTCCAGCCGCGCTTGGAGAAAATCATGCATAATCAGTCCCGTCTCACTGGCTTCTGGGAGTGCTCCGAGCTCACCAAGCCTGGACCAAGCGTCTCTGTCTCTGGCAGAGTCCCACCTGGAGTCTCCGAACCCTGTAGATCCCTGAGCTCTCCCGGGTCGGAGTCTCCCTGGATCTTGTGGGCACCCCTAGCACAGAGCACCGGCCCGTGTCACAGACCACCGGCCCATGGCACAGACCACGGCTCTAGGAAACCTCAGCTCTGTCTCCGCAGCCAGCTTCCCTGCTCTAATACCTGTGAGCTCTGCGACACTCAGACACCCCCGATCCTTCTGTGACCCTGGGGACCTGAGTCCACGCTGTCCCCGAGAGGTCTTCACCCCAGTTTAGCCTCTGGAGCGATGTCCCTCCATGGAGCAGACTTTTAAAGTCCTGATTTTGTGCTCCCCCACTTTCCAGGAGCCGGCCCCTCCCCCCGAGTTCTATCTTCCCGTGGCGTTGGATTCACTTCTCTGCTGGTCCTACCTTTTAGAAGGTGGTCGATTTTCTGTTTCTAGAATTGTTGTTTTTCTTCTCTTCAATCTTCTGTTGGATTCATAGGTGTTCGGAATGGTTTGATAGGCTATCTAGCTGATCTCCTGCTGCCTGATGTCATCTCAGCCTGCTAATTCTCTGCCATCTTGGCTCCTCCCCCCCGCCGAAGGCAGATTCTTTTTTTTTTTTTTTCTCCACTGCTGAAGGCAGATTCTTAACTGACTGAGGCACCCAGGTGTCCCAGAATGTTGCCCTTTAAAGTTAAAATTTACTAAACACTGAATGTGCTTCATTAAAATGATATAATTTTAACTTTGTTCATTCTGGTGGGAATTTAGAAAATATTGCCCTATGCCAAGGCAAGTATAAAACTTTAAGTGCATATATACACTTCATATAATTCCCTTTGCATTCTTCTTACAACACCAGATCACAGAAAGACCATGAACATATTGTGGCTATTTGAACTATCATCAAAAAGAGAACACTCTTTACAAGGTATTATTTTGGGAATAAGAAGAACCAAGTTCTAGTTCTGACTGTGTAAAGAAAGATGTTATCTGAAGCTTTTTAAAGCATCACATTCAATGTTTATGTGTTTTTGAACACATGGATTTGCAAAAGGAGAAGGTCCAACTGTTAAGTATCTAGCTAAGCCCGTAATAAATATTTCAATCATATTCTAGTTTAGACTTTAATATCAACCACCTGAAGTTCCACCAAATCTAAAGGATCTATTCTATTGTTTTCCAAAAAGGTTTCAGTGTCACAAACCTAATTATATTTGTTTCTCTTAATTTTAAATGTTGTCTTCTTAGAATATTTAAGCAAACACAAAGTATTACAGGCCTTCAAAAATATTTATTTTATTAGGAACACTGGTATGTGTGTTGATTCTTACTTTTGCACTTGTGCTTGGAGAAGTTCCTATTTTTTTAATTTTATTTATTCATTGGAGAGAGAGAGAGAGAGAGAAAGCAAGGGGAGCAGCAGAGGGAGAGTGAGAAGTAGGCTCCCCACTGAGCAGGGAGCCCAACATGGGTCTGATTTCAGGACCCTGGGGTTCATGACCTGAGATAAAGGCAGACACTTAACCAACTGAGCCACCAAGATGCCCCTGAAGTAGTTATTTTTTAAATCAGAAATGATATCTATTATCATTTTGGTAAAGCTTGACTCAAAAATAAAATGTGGGTCTTCTTACTAATTGGTAAATTGGATAGTCAATTTGAATACAGATTTACTGATGTTCTAAGAAAAAAATAAGATTTTATTTATTTACTTATTTGTCAGAGAGAGAGAGAATAAGTAGGCAGGCAGATGAAGAAGGAGACTTTCCTGCTAGCAGGGAGCCCAATAGAGGACTCAATCCCAGGACCCTGCAATCATGACCTGAGCCGAAGGTAGATGCTTAACCAACTGAGCCACCCAGGAATCCCAAAAAGTGTTTTTTTAACAGCCATGAATTAAAAGAGTTTAAATATTCATAAAATTAAAATTCCTCTGAAAGCAATCAACACATTATACTAAGAAGATGACTTAAAGGGCACCTGGGTGGCTCCATGTTTTAAAGCCTCTGCCTTCGGCTTGGTCATGATCTCAGGGTCCTTGGATCAAGCCCCACATTGGGATCTCTGCTCAGCAGGGAGCTGCTTCCTCCTCTCTCTCTGCCTGCCTTTCTGCCTACTTGTGATCTGTCTGTCAAATAAATGAATAAAATCTTAAAAAAAAAGAATTTGACTTAATACTTTCTCTGTCCCTGAAAAGAAGTGAGTACATATTTGTAATTAAGAACTAAGCAGAAGCCATATTGCCTTGAATATTAAAAAAAAACATTCAAAGGAATATATTTCCATTAATCTTGTAATTTAATGCAGCAAAACACTGCAATAATTAAAATACATTTTAAGAAGTATATACTGTTTATATTTAAATTGAATATTTTGAAATAGGAGATACAGTATAGGGTAGGTATGGATACAGTATTCAAGAGAATGGACCTCAGGTCTGAGAACAGTGTTATAGATAAGGATCCTCTCCAAGTGTTTCAAATTACTTTCTTGTTCCATTGATAAGGCATATTAATGTATATTTATACTGAAGTACATTCAATTTTCTGAGTTACTTTTTAGACAAATGATTATTGTTGGGAAAACATAAAGAGGTTTTGCTGAACATTTCCACTTTTAGAGAAATTTTCTTTGTTTAATACCTAGAAAAGTGTACAAAGATAGCTCTTGTCTTCTTTTACTTTGGAATTCTGCATAACTTCAGTTTAGTCTTATAATCATTGTCTGGTATAATTAAAAAGGGAATTCCAACATTCAAATGAGGTAGAAAAAGTACCTTTGCTCTGCCATCTGTTATGTCAGTTTTCATGATTATTCCTAATGTCAAATAACTGAAAGATCATCATTGAGGCCAGGAATAAGACACAGAAGTCTAGTATTACTCCACTAATTTATCCAGTCATTCATGTAACAAAAATGTATTTTGTGGAATATAGTTTCCTTATTCCATGGAACTGTTTTGGAAATTCTAGAAATAACACAGGGCAAGTAATTCATATTATAAGCTTAATTTTCAAAATCGGGTGTCAAAATACTTGCAGATACTATAGCCATCTTTTCTATTGTGAATGTAATTTTCATATTTAATTTTCACCTTCATTTTTTTCTGTATATTCCCCTGCAAGTCTACTTGTTACTCAGATATTTTCCTCCCTAGCTTAGTTTATAAGTTATAAATTAATTATTCAATATCCTCAGTAAATAAGAAGTAATAATTGACCACAATTGCAAAAACTGCAGGAGATACTTTGTAGGAAAAGATAATCAAGTCACAGATTTTATCCTCTAGAAATAAACAGTATTTGTGATTGCTGTATGTAACTTGGGGCAAGGCCTTCCAACCGATTTTCAGAGAACACTGTCCTGATATACAATTTCTTTGTCATTCATATAACTCCTCCTGAAACTCTTCCAGAGGTTTTTGCTATTCCTCATTCTAAAGTGATATACACATTTTTTTTTTCCTAGATGGAAATGTATGACTGTCATAGTATAGTACTTCCAAAAGTGGCATTCAGAGAAAAAAGGTACTGATGCAACTAGGGGTGTACATCTTGTGCTAAGCTCTGCAGCATTTAGGATTTGAAAATATTCTCCCTTATGGTGTCTGGTGATGTTAGATTTCAGATGCAGAAAACTGTGATAGACAATGTGTCTTATAACCTCCTGTAGGCTACAATTGATAGAGTTTAGTTCATCCCCCTAAATAGTTTGAATTACATTTTCCAAATACTTTTTTTTTTTTGTATTTCCTATCATGGGCAAACCATCTGTGAGTTATTAGTTTTATCCCCACTCCTCCCACTCCTGTAAATATAAGAACTAGACTATTGCCATCAGAGGTCCACAGAGTACGGATAATTTACAAGGCATTGTTTTTTTTTTATATACAGCTTTTTGTGACACAATTCTGTTTTGACATAGGAGATATTCATAAAAATGTACAATAATACAGGGTTCTGCATAATAAATGTATCTATACTGAACATTTCAAAAAATTTAAATAACTTTGTTATTACTTAACAAATTGAAAGATTATAATTTAAGTTAACAATTAGAGTTCATTGATTTAATGAATTTTTAATAAATAAACATTGGCTTTTTTGAAGATTTTATTTATTTATTTGACAGACAGAGATCACAAGTAGGCAGAGGCAGGCAGAGAGAGAGAAGGGGAAGCAGGCTCCCTGCTGAGCAGAAAGCCTGATGTGGGGCTCGATCCCAGAACCCTGGGATCATGACCTGAGCCAAAGGCAGAGGCTTTAACACACTGAGCCACCCAGGTGCCCCAATATTGTTTTTTTTTAATTGAAAAAGTAACAATTCCCTGAAAGTAGCCTAGTTTTGTTGCTCAAACTGACCATCATGTACAGCATTCAGATGTTTAAATATATACATAGTTTATCAAACACTTTTTAGTGTTCACTTAGTACTATGACACTTAATCCTTGTAAAAATTTCACAACCACACTGTAGAGGCAAATGGA
Source organism: Taxidea taxus jeffersonii (assembly GCA_003697995.1). Taxonomy (NCBI): domain Eukaryota; kingdom Metazoa; phylum Chordata; class Mammalia; order Carnivora; family Mustelidae; genus Taxidea; species Taxidea taxus. The sequence continues at coordinate 41,680 of RCUC01160643.1, read as the reverse complement.
CAAATATAACTAATAATATAAATCAGTATATTCAAGATATGTGTACTGGATTTGGGGAGTGCACATACTTGAGGGAGTTTAAAGGAGGGAGTTGATAGTGCTTGCTATGGTCATAAAGACTTAAAGAGGAGATGATCCATAAATAAATTCTTTAAAAAATTAAAAAATGAAACCCGTAGGGAAATATACTAATTTCTCAAGTGTATTTATGAGTTAGAGACCTTCAAAATAATATATGCATATTGTTTATATATATCAATATATCTATCAACATATCAATATATCTATATAGCAATATAGATATATATATAAATGTACTTATATATATTTATTTATAACATCATTAGGTAATGATACAGGAGACATAAATATTTTGAAGCATATTCTTTCATTCCTGCTGTTACTGAAAATCTCCTGTTTTTTTCTGTGGCAAAACTGTAATTCACGCTCTGGTGAATCCCCACTCTAGTAATGTTATATAATGAAGAGCTCAAAAAGACTTTAGGTTTTTTCCCTATTAATTCTCATATCCCCATAAAGCAGGTGAAAAGAATTTCTGTCCTCATTAAATAAACTGACAAGCTAGGACACTAAGTATTTGAATGGTTACCAAGACTACAAGGCTACAAAGATATTTGTGTATTGAAGATATCCAATCTAGTAAATCCACTAACTACAATACTTCTAAATTTATAATTTTATGTTGAATTTTTTCTCTCTATCAAACATTTGCCAGTCATGGATGCAGAAAAAGGGGAATCCTCCTACACTGTTGGTGGGAATGCAAGCTGGTGCAACCACTCTGGAAAACAGCATGGAGATCCCTCAAAAAGTTGAAAATAGAGCTACCCTACAACCCAGCAATTCCACTACTGGGCATTTACCCTACAGATACAAATGTACTGATCCAAAGAGGCACGTGCACCCAAATGTTTATAGCAGCAATGTCTACAATAGCCAAACTATGGAAAGAACCTAGATGTCCATCAACAGATGAATAGATAAAGAAGATGCAGTCTATATATACAATGGAATATTATGCCGCCATCAAAAGAAATGAAATCTTGCCATTTGCAATGACATGGATGGAACTAGAGGGTATTATGCTCTGCGAAATAAGTCAATCAGAGAAAGACAATATTTCTCTGATATGAGGAATTTGAGAGGTAGGGCAGGAGGTTTGGAGGGTAGGGAAAGAAAAAAAAATGAAGCAAGATGGGATCGTGAGGGAGACAAACCATAAGAGACTTAATCTTGCAAAACAAACTGAGGGTTGCTGGGGGACGTGGGTAGGGAGAGGGTAGTTAGGTTATGGACATGGGGGAGGGTATGTGCTATGGTGAGTGCTGTGAAGTGTGTAAGCCTGATGATTCACAGACCTGTACCCTGGGACAAATAATACATTATAGGTTAATAAAAATAATTTTTAAAAATTGCCAGTAAATATCTGAGTGACCAGATTTAAACCCTGCTTCCATCCCCTGTTCTCATCTCCTCTTTCTCCATTGCCATTGATTCCATGACATTCTCAAATCAGTATCTTCTTATCCATTCTACTGACACCAATCTTACAATTTCATACCCAAACTGCCATAACATTCGCCCAAACAATCTATGTTGTGGCAGTCCCTATTCCAAATATTCCTATCTGTACACATTAAATTTTCTTCAAAATCACTACATTAAGAATTTTACTAACATATGTACAAATAATTTCAATATATTTAGAATTTAAGGAATTTCCTCCTCTGACTTCAAGTACAGTGGTGCCACATCGTGCCTATCTTCAACTTACCGAACTCTACTGAGGGGCACCTGGGTGGCTCAGTCAGTTGGGCATCTGATTTGGACTCAGATCAGGATCTCAGGATCCTGGGATCATCATTTCCAGTTTCTGTGCTCAGCAGGGAGTCTGCCTGTCCCTCTGTCCCTCTCCCTGATCAAGCTCTCTCTCTCTCTCTTCCAAATAAATAAATAAAATATTTTGAAAGGAACTCTACTGAATGCTATGAAAAAAAACAAAGGGAAAACCCTTGCCATTCTACCCACAGAGTAAGTAAGAATGATTACAAGGAGGATGACTTACATCTTGCCAATCCTCAGTGATCTCAGTTTGTGCTTTTTCCAGGCAAAAGCATATCTTAATAGGAAACCAAATTCCAAAGTTTTAATAAATGTGTTTGTAAAACATATCCTCTAAACTCATGACAACAATTTTATTAGAAGCTATACAGTAAAAATAGTTGTCAAAGACTATTTCTTTCAATAAAGTTTTTGTAATCATCTTAGATTTACAGAAAAGCTGTGGAGATACTAGAGAGTTCTCATATATGCCTACCTACCAACCACCCTCTCCCCACACAGTTTCCTCTACTGTTAACATCTTACATTAGTATGGTACTTTGGTCACAATTAGTGAATCAATATTGATACATTAGTATTTTTTTTAATTTTTTAAAAAGATTTTATTTATTTATTATTTAGAGAGAGAGCGAGAGTGAGCACAGGCAGACAGAGAGGCAGGCAGAGGCAGAGGGAGGAGCAGACTCCCTGCCAAGCAAGGAGCCCGATGTGGGACTCGATCCCAGGACGCTGGGATCATGACCTGAGCCGAAGGCAGCCGCTTAACCAACTGAGCCACCCAGGCGTCCCTTGATACATTAGTATTAACTAAAGTGAATACAGTATTCATATTCCTTTCTTTCTTACCAAAGTCTTTGTATTAGTCCAGGATCTCATACAGGATACCATACTACATTTATTTGTCAGATTCCCCTTAAGCTTCTCTTGGCTATCATAATTCTTCAGACTTTCCTTGTTTTTAGTGACTTCGACAGTTTTGAGGAATACTAATCAGGGATTTTGTGGAGTGTTTCTCAATTTAGACTTCTCTGATAATTTTCTATTATTGGGCTAGGGTTATTTTTTAAGAGATTGGAAAAGTGTGAAGAAGACCACAGAGGGAAAGTGCTATCCCCATTTCATTACACGTTTTCCTTTTTTGTTGTTGTTCTTGTTTGTTTGTTGGTTGGTGTTTTGTTTTCTTTTTTTGTTTCTAAGTTCTCTTAGAAAATTTAAATTACACAATACAGTGTTATTAACTATAATTACAAAGTTATATGGTAGATCCTCAGACCCATTTCATTTTATAACTGAAAGTTTAGTATGAAGGGTAATTTTGATTTGCTATTTTTTGTTTCATACATTAGAAGCCTAACATCAGTACAAGTCCAACTAATCATGGTAGAAATCTCATTTTTAGCCACTCTGGTTAGCATTTTTTTTTTCAGAAGTATAGTGATGAAAATATTGTGGTTCATAAGGAGAATAATATTGTTCAACATAATCCTTTTCATTTCATTTATGTATAGATGAAAATGATAAGCTTGTCATTTAAAAGAGGAATATGTTTTGCAAATGAAGAATTAAATTGTCTTTTATTTACATAAAATGAAGCCATGATATATAATCATTCAAATATTATAGTTCTAATCTTACATGTCTATAAGCACTCTGAGTTTGTAGTAAATGTCCATTCCTGGTTCCCACTCTCAAAGATTTTGATACAGAATAACAGGTGGTGGTCAGATCCATACAATTTAACAGCCCATGGAATTCTGATGGTTCAGCATATCATATTTCAGAAACAATCTTGTGAAGGAAAAAACAAACAAACAAAAAACCCACACAGCTAAATCCTGCAGTGTCTAACTCCCATTCTTCTAGTAATAGAATATCCCTCATCATCCACATCCACATTTTAATAGGTCTGATGACTAGTAGGCTACATATGGCCATATGACTAAGCTCTTGTTACTGAAGTGAAAGTAGAAATAAAGTATGCCATTTTTTGTCACTTCCTTAAAAGCTAAAGTACTTTGTATCTCATTTCATGGTCTGGAATATGGTCTTGCTGCTGGTAAGCCACATTTAACCAAGGAAAGCAAGAAAACTAAGGGGATGTTGAACAAAGAAATAGATCTTCCTGGGTATTCTGAACCACCTGCAGTTCTTTGGGCTGTTCTGTAAGAGTCTCTGTATTTTATTACCTGGTTTGTCACAGCAGCTTAGCCAATACTTTAATAACAGTTTTGAGGAACTGAGCCAACTCCTACCAATAGTCATGCAATGCATATTTGTTAATATTTCAGTTTTAGAGTGACCATATACCCTAGTCTGACCAGAGCTTTCTTTCATCTTCAAAAGTGGCCTTGTTAAAACAATAAATTAGATAGCCACCTTAGTTTTGAGGAACCTGGATTGATCAATGATATATCAAAATTTTAAAAGGATTCTACGGAAGGCTAAATTCCAATTCAGGTATAGTTTAAAATTATGATGACTTTATAAGCTTTGATTAAGCAGAAGGATAGAACAATCTATACTAATGTTATTTTACTACTATGTACATGTAATATTATAGTCCATGTTTGATTAGAGGATAAGAAAGATAAACAGGCAAATCTAGTCTGGAATGATTTACTTCTTTTATTTCTACTTAAATCATTTCACAGCCTCTCCAATCTCCTCTGGCATCTAAAAATCAATGAGCCAGGAATTCTACAGTCCATTGGCAAGTGCCTACCAAATTTCTGAATAAGTGAAATGATTAATTCATTTAAATTTATTGCCCAGGGACTATCAGAGGTGACAGATACTTTTCTCAATAGTTATTTACAAAGAAGAAAATAAAAATCCTGACTATATTTTGATTAAGTGAATGCACCACTAAATCCAAGACCCTTTCCCTTACAATTTCTTTAAGGAGCAAAAGTGCTCATAGCCTGTTTTTTGTTTCTACTTGGTGGCATAAATTTTTGCCACTTCTTTTTCTTGCCTTAATGGAGTTGATATCCCTAAAGATTCCTGCCTCAGAAACTGTTTAATCTCTGGCTAATAAAACTCTTTACTGACATTGCAGAAAAGCAGTTGGGATCTCTTCATTAACCTTGAGATGAGAAGCTTTAGGTAAGCACAACTAAACAACTCTAAAACAATTATCAGGGCATGTTAACAATACAAGCTTTTATAGCATTTTAAGACTAATATTTTCTTCATTCAGATATGTTTTCATCACAGAGATTTGCAAGTCTATATACTTCCATCTTAATACTCAAAACTGTTAACATAAGTCCTGGGAATATTATGCAATTGGAGCTTGTTTTCAGTAACTTCTTTCTATCATTTTTTTGGTGATTGAAAGTGATATGGCTTTAAGAGATGTACCAACTTGATTTATTATTCTTTTTCGGTAAATCACACTCAAATCAGAAGAATGCTCTATGATTTAAGAATTTTCATTTAAATTACTATATTTCAGGGTGCCTGGGTGGATCAGTTGGTTACCTGTCTGCCTTCATCTCAGGTCTGAGATCCAACCCCGCATCTGGCTCCCTGCTGAGCCGAGAGTCTGTTTCTCCTTCTACCCCTCCCACTACTCATGATCTCCCTTTCATGCTCTCTCTTCTCACTCACTCTCTCAAATAAATAAATAAAATATTTTTGATAAATAAATAAATTACTATATTCCAGTCTGTTTTTTTAAGTTAACAAACAAACAAACAAACAAACCAAACTTAGGGTTTATTTTTTTGCCTGAAACTTGTTAGTTAACCCACAGTTAACTAATAGTACCAGTCTTCTCACATAATTGCAGCTATCCTACCAAGCTAAATTTGAGACTCTGAAATGTTAGTATAGTGTTCTTTAATGATACTGCTGAAATTTTCACTTAAATATAAGCATATAAATATTATGTCCTATCAATTTTGTTATTTTCTCCAAATTTATAAATTTAGATGTATAAAAAGGGACTGAGTAATATTCTACAAAGTATTCATTGGCTTATGCCTTATGTATTATCACCCTACATACCAATATCCACCTTTTCTTTACCTCTTCTTATTCAAATTGGAGAAATGACAACAGTTTTATGTGCAATTACTATTCTTTTTCCCAAATGTGAAATTCATTCACAACAAGGAAAGAAAAAAAGTTATTGACATAATTCAATTTCATTTCTACTCATCCTATGTCTTACTAGACTTATAGTTCTAATATATTTTAAATCAAAATAAGATATCAGAAGTTATTTCAGTGTCTCTTTATATTTATTTTCTTCTACGTCTATTTCTTAATAAAATTATATGATAAAGTGAGTATTAGGAAAATAAAAACTAAAAATTAGTTAGAAGACATAAATAGCAAAGCACTTATATCACTTGATTTTCAGAGTAACTCAGCATCTTCATTGAGCACTTCTTAGTTCAAGGCTCTAATTATAGGAAAATATATATGTCATTACAAGAGAAACTGTGACTAGCACACAAATACATTTCCATAGAAATGTGGGAAAAGGGGAGAGTAAAATCATATTAAAATCTGTAAGAATTGTTCTGGAACACATTCTAGAACTTTCTAGTTTTGGAAGTATGAACATGCCAGATAAAAATGTGGAAATTGCTTGAAGAAGACCATTTCAGACAGCAGGATGTCGCCAGAGAATGGTGAGTGCTAAGCAGAGCTAGACCCAGGTAATGCACTGATGGATAATATAGGGGAGACAGCTGGGACTGAATTACAGCTGCAGTGTTTTTCTACAATACAATGCCCTGACTTAATTTGAGGGAGTATTCCATATTTTTTTGAGAAAGGATAGACATTATCAGAGATGTAATGTGCATTTAAAGATGTAAAAAGTCTGGAATTCATCTAATCCAAACTATCACACTTGAGACGGGAAGGCAGATTGACATACCCAAGAATTCACAGCTGGTTGGTGACAAATTTCTATTTCATCCTAAAGCACCTTACAAAGGCCAGATATACTACATATATCTAATCCATATTTTTATTTAAATGGATTTTTTCCAAGGCACCTGTATGGCTCAGTCATTTAAGCGTTTACCTTTGGCTCAGGTCATGATCCCACGGTCCTGGGATTGAACCCCGCATCATATTGGGCTCCTTGTTCAGTAAGGAATTTGCTTCTCCTTCTCCCCTCCTCATGCTCTCTCATTCACTCTCTTTTTCTTTCAAATAAATAAAAAAATCTTTAAAAAATGGATTTTTTCCCAAACTTGTTTTCTCAAACTTTCCTTCCTATTTCATTTTTTTATTTTGATGATACATTTTTGTTGTAAAACATAAAAACATATATAACATAAAATTTTCCATTTTGACAAATTTAAAATATACAGTTTAGTGGCAATTGTTGTGCACCATTACCACCATCCATCTGCAGAGCTTTTCATCTACTCAAACTGAAAATCCATACCCCATTAAATAATAACTCTCCATTTGTTCCTCCTGTCCTCCTAGACCCTGGAAACCACTGTTCCATTTTCTGTCTCTATGAATTTGACTAACCTGAGTACTTCACATAAATGGAATTATACACTGCTTGTCCTTTTGTAACTGTCTTGTTTAATTTAGTATAATGTATTCAAGGTTCATCCATGTTGCAGGATGTGTCAAAATTCTTTTCCTTTTTAAGGCTGAATAATATTGCATTGTATGAACATGTTACATTTTATTTATCCTTTCATCCATCTATGAATCCTTAGGTCCCTTCCATCTTTGGGGTTTTTTGAATAATACTGCTATGAAAATGGGTATACAAATATTGTTCAGTCTCTGATTTTAATTCATCCCATCTTGTTTTGATAATTGTTGTCTTTTATGATCTTGATTCATATTTCTCATTAGTCTTCTGCTTGGCAAAGATCTTTGCCATAACTCATGTCCATCATAACCATCAGCTCTATGAAGACTATTTTAACCACAACATAATCTTACACTGCCACAAAACTCACAAAAGGAGTGATACCCATATCATTAGCCAGCACCCATTACATGAACCTCTGTTCATGTAAAGCTCCCTAGATAGCAGATGAATGGATTTTGTCAACATACAGCTCTGCTGTCAATGTAAGTATACTAAACCCTCCTTGGAAATCACATTCAATAGTTACCCCAGTCATGCATTAATTAACCTGTGACTTTGTAGATTTATGTCTCATGGGTTGAACTTTTGCCAGTGGAAATCAGATCCTGGAAGGATCTGTCAGGTAACCTGCTCCCCCTTGATCTTCCTGATCAAATGTTTTCTTCCATAGTGATTCCATATAGTCTCTATGGATGTTTCAAGCATCCAATCAACAGCCAATGATTTCTTGAACAGCTGAAGGCAACTCTAATATATTCTACCCTGTATTTTTTTCCTCCTTCTCAGATCACTTCTCTTTTTCCAACACTCTCACCAACAAAGGGGCTCTTACTTCCTTCAAGCCAGTGGGCAATAAAGTCCAAAATCCTACCCAGATTATCTACTTCAAGTCTGCTCCAGGTACCAAGTGTCATAGCCCTAAATTCCTGAAAAACAGTGCCATAAGTAAGGTTTTATTTGAGGGGTTTACTATGCATGATGTTATTAATAAAATAAGGACATTGTAAAAATACATGTTTTTCCAGATGTCTCTTCTGGTTTCCACAATTTCATGATTCAGTTCTGTGTTTTACCCCCCACCCCTGTTTGTTTTGTTGTTGTTGTTGTTGTTAGTCATTAGTTTTAAACATTAGTTTTAAAACATCATTAGTTTTTGATGTGGTGTTCAATAATTCATTAGTTGTGTATAACACCCAGTGATCATCACAACACGTGCCCTCCTTAATACTCATCACCTGGTTACCTTGTTCCCCCACCCTCTCTCTTCTGTAACCCTCAGTTTGTTTCCTGGAGTCCAGAGTCTCTCTCATCAACATGGATGGAACTGGAGAATGATAAAGATTTTTACATTGCTATCCTGCTTGCTGCCATTGCTTCCTCTATATAATCACTGACTCCAAATTTTTCAAGTCTCTATCTCTCTGGTTTTTGTCAGAAACACAAATTTCTTGATATTGTTTTACAGAAGTTTAGCTCTCCAAAAATCCATCTTCATGAATGGGCCTTCTGGATATGCTCTGCTAACCAACGGGTTACTAGCCTATGTGAGTGCCCTGAATTGGCAGAGTTTTTTTTTTTTAATTTTTTTTGGCAGAGATTTTTAAATTCCTCTATTCCTCCCTCTCAAATTGTTTTCAGTAAGTTTAAATGAGGAGAGTTGATTTCCACACTGATTTTAAATATTTTTCTATTTAAAAGTAAATTTATATTTATATCTAAAATTAATATTCAAAATAATTTCTGCTGTTATAAATAAGGATTGGGGGAAAAATAGAGCAGGACTGGGCTTTTGGTTTTGGTTCATAAGATAATCTTTTTCTCCAGCAATGTATGTATATATAGTTATAACTGATGTGGTCATTGTGAAATATCTATTGGTTTGGTTCATTCTGTTAGCTATTTTCCCTCTCTACAAATCTAGTCCACCATCATGGCTCCAAGGCAGAAAGGGGAATGACAAGTATGTTATCTCACAAAGGATAAGGATAGGACACAGGGACTATTCAGACATGAAGAGCAGGGTGAAATCTCAAGCAGGCATGTAGTCAAGGAATAAAACCTTGATAGGGTTTACCTTACTATGGATTCCTAAGGCAGGAGTACTGCCCCTTTTCCATGGCCTTTTTTTATCCTTCAATGCCAAGGGATCATGCAAGACTCTCACCCACAAACCTAGAAGCCATCTTAAGGTAGAGGGAGAGGAAAGTAATCTGAAAAGGTATTTTATAATTTTGGAGATCAGGTCAATAAATAAAATTATTTTTGTTCTATTTTACTTATTTTCAGAAGTTGACAGATAGAAGGAAGGACTAAAATAAGTTTAAAAAAAATAATTTTCCGCACATACATCAGTGGTTGTAATGTAAATTACAATGTAACCCAGCTATATGTGTGATATACTGAAGCCAGTTGTATATCCACACTTAAACTTAGCCAGGTATGTATTTTGGACCTGTGAGAAATAAGCAGTAAATCCCAGTGTAAATTCCACTTAATATATCCTACAGTTCCAAATTAATACTAATTTTAAAAATTTCTAGACCATAACATTTATAAATAAAACATATCACCACTGAAACATTTCAAATCATGCTTACTTATTCAAGTCACTTATGTTTATTTTTAATGCAGTTCTATTTCTTTGTGTAGTAAATATAAGACATATTTGAAAGCAACAACAACAATAATGAGTCATAATTGAAGAGGCCAGTACTATTCAGTTATCAGTTTCTTTCAGTTATCCTTTCTTTCTCTCTCTACACAGCCGCAAATATCAATTAAGTAGTTCCTGTAATAGAATAAAGCAATCAAAATTGTTTATAACATTTCTCTCAGGAAACTTTCTTTGGAAGCTCCATCATACCATTTTTTTCAAGTTAACCTTAAAAATTTTTTAAATATCAATGGCTAGCCTAATATTTGATAAAAAGAAGTAAATTCTTAGGTTAGCAAAAGAAACCATTCAAAAGGGAGAAAGTACCTGGAGTATGTAAACAAGAGTTTATTAAGGAACAAAATGAACTTATTATTATAACATTAAAAATATAAACTATTTCTTAAATTCTTAAATTTCACAATCCAACAACTTTAAGTGAAGAAGCCACTTAATATTGTTACTAATTTCATTTCCATTGATTCTTCTTTTGACAAAGCACTGCCAAGTCCCAAACATGGGCTATTTTGTGATAATGGACTACTAATTTATGTTTTTTGTTTGTTTGTTCTGAGGCTATAAGTAATATTCTGTATGATAAGCCATCCAATCCTGAGGTTTAACATTTCTAAGTTAATCATGTGTTCTAGACAAATTAGATATTTTTAGTATCCAATCAAATTAAATTAAGCCTTCATTGAGCCACATAAGTAGAAAATACACGGTAGTTTATGAATTAACCCAATTCTGTCTTGTTAAACATTTTCCTTTTTCAAAAAACATTTTATTTATTTATTTGACAGAGGAAGAGGCAGAGCAACAGGCAGAGAGAGGAGGGGAATCAGGCTCCCCGCTGAGCAGAGAGCCCGATGACCGGCTTGATCCCAGGACCCTGAGAACATGACCTAGACTGAAGGCAGAGGCTTAACTCACTGAGCCACCCAGACACCCCAACATTTTCTAATGTTTTTTCCTATAAGTACTTGTAGAAGCTGCTAATATGTAGTAGGCACTGTACTTTAAAAACAACATAATTAATCCTTATAAGGAATACTTAAGGTGAGTACCATAATCACTATTCTATTTTTTAAAGATTTTATTTATTCATTTATTTGAGAGAGAGAGAGACAGAGAGAGTGAACCCATGAGTGGAGGGAGAGGAAGAGGGAGAGGGACAAGCAGACTCCCTGCTGAGCAGTGGGCCCAATGTGGGGCTTGATCCCAGAACGCTGAGATTATGATCTGGGCAGAAGCAGATGCTTAACTGACTGAGCCACCCGGGTGCCCTACCATAATCTCTATTTTATAGTTGGGAAAGTTAAAGTTGATAGATGTTAAGAATTGGGCCACAGGTGCATGAGACTGGGTATAGTACAACAAAAAGAAAGGTGGAATTTTTAGAGGCAAGACCAAGGATTTTCTGTTTGATTAAATACACCAATTCTTAGATCAAGGAAACCTAGCAAATCCAAAGTTGGAGAATAAAAATAAATTTAACCTTAGAGGCATGATAGTAAAACTATATGCAAATTAATCCATTAATTAATTAACTAAAGATAAGGCAAGACAGATCTTGAAAGCAACCTGCAAGAAACCACAGATTATGGGACATGAGAACAATAACAGACTGCTACCTAACACTCAGTGAAAACAATTAGAATGAGGGGTGCCTGGGTGGCTCAGTGGGTTAAGCCTCTGCCTTCAGCTCAGGTCATGGTCCTGGGGTCCTGGGATCAAGGCCCACATCGGGCTCTCTGCTTGGTGGGGAGCCTGCTTCTCCCCCCTCCCCACCTGCCTCTTTGCCTACTTGTGATCGATGTCTGTCAAATAAATAAAATCATTAAAAAAAAAAAGAAAGAAAGAAAACAGAATGAGAAAACAATGCAATATTATCTTTAATATGTAGAGAGAAAAGAACAAGCATTTAGAATTCTATACATAAAATTGAATTTATTTTTCAAATTATAGAATAAAATAAAGATATTTTTAGACAAATCCTGAAAAGTTTTCATCAAAAAATCTTACCTAAAGGAAATGACAAAAGATGCTTAATCTACAGAAAATAATGGTCCCTACCAGAAGATATAAAATGAAAGAAATAGTGAGCAACACTATTGGTAAGTATTTCCAGTAAGACTGCATATATCAACACAATGATTGTAAACAACATTAATATAAAAATGTCTAACACATAGAAAGAAACAAGATAGATAACAGTCACTCAAAATAGCATATATTGTAGACAGTAAGTAATATGGTTCAAAAGTACATCAAGTAACTGATTAGAAAACCATAAATTAGCCTTTGTTAAAACTGATAATCAGACAAGACTAATTATAGAGTATAAAACTTGCAAGAAAATCTATTTGAAAAAAAATGGCAAAAAATTTTTAAAAAGAAATTTAAACCTTGCAAAAGAAGTTTAAAAAGATGACAGTGGGTAACAACAACCCAATTTAAACATAAATAAAAAGAAAAAGCAAACACATGGTAAAAAAAATATCAAAGAGTACAGCTTCCATTTTGTAGCATAGATGTAATAACATTCTTTTTTTTTGTTTATTCATATGTAAAGTTTTGTTTTACTAATTTTGGTTCTTGTTTTTCATTATTTCATGTAGGTATTACACCTTAAATATTATTTCCTTTTTTTTTTCTTTTAATCAGTTCTGTTTTAGAGTTAAGATATTCTACATAAGCATAAAAACTGAGTGGAAGAATCAGAGATTTATGCTTGTATTGTAGCCCTTGGTATTATAAACATGGTCTATAAACCAGCATTAGCATCCTTTCAGAACTTTACAGGAATGCAGAATCTCAGACCTACCAAATTAGAATGTGCATTTTTAACAAATTCCCAGGTGATGCATATGTGGGCTACAGGGGAGAAGCACTATCAGTAACAATGGAAAACAGAAGAGATGGGAAATTTACAAATTCTTTTTTTAGGTTTGCCTCCTAATCTTGTCTTTTCACTGATTCAGACACTTAAGTAGTGATTCCAGTTAAGACCACTGAATTTCATACCTCTGAGAAGTGTTGTTTGTTTTGTAATCTCGGAGTTGCTCTTCATAGAGTGCTCACAGAGAAATGCCTTATAAAGTTGTGAAGTGGGGTAGCACTGAGCTATTCTACTGCATTGTCTTTGCTATAATTACTGAACAACTGACCATCATGACTGTGCTGCTCTGATATCCTGACTAATCTGACAATTTCTTCCCTGGCATTTTGTCCCTATATTCTTGGAACCCCAAATACAGCTTATGTTTAGAGTTCACCACTCACATTTTAAGTGTGCTCTTTTGAACATCTTGTATTGTAATCTCCTTCTTGAGCATGACCTCCTTCCTTCCCTTCCTTCCTTCCTTTTTAAGATTTTATTTATTTGAGAGAGAGAGAGAGAGAGCATGAGTGGGGACTAGGCAGAGGAAGAGGGACATGCAGACTCCCTACTGAGCAGGGACCCCGAGATGGGACTTGATCCCAAGACCCTAAGATCACGACCTGTGCGAGGGCAGACAGTAGCTTAGGGCACCCAGGCACCCTGAGCATGACTATTTCTTCGCTTTGGTGATTTCTCTTAGTTTCACAAGCTCTCTAAGACTGTTTATTCTTTTACAAAGTAAGTATGGATTGTGTTGTATGTATTAATATATATTAAATATATTTTCTTATTTTGGTTCAATGGAGTTAGAGTGTAGCATGTCCAATTTCAGTAATTTTGAAAACAAATGCAGAGTTCATCTTTTTTTAAAATTATTTATTATTTATTTGTCAGAGAGAAGGAGAGAGAGAGAGAGCACACAAGCAGGCAGAGAGGCGGAGAGAGAAGCAGGCTTCCTGCCAAGCAAGGAGCCCATGCAGGACTTGATCCCAGGACCCCGGGATCATGACCTGAGCCGAAGGCAGCGGCTTAACCCACTGAGCCACCCAGACGTCCCCAGAGTTCATCTTTTTCTTAAAACTTTTCAAACAGGTCATGCTGAATGATTTCTTAATTTTGTTATGGAACAGGAGAAGCATTTGCTTCTACAATTGTCAGATGATTTTATTTCTACTCTCATAATTTTATGCATATTAAGTTCTTTCTCCATCCTTCTTGTTCCAGTTCTTGTTTTCTTTTTCTTCTCTTCCTCCTCCTTCCTCTTTTTTAAAAATATTTTTTTCAGTATTTATGGATGAATCAAGCAATGCTGGTTTCTTTGTAATTATTGTTAATCCAGTCCAGGCATTTGCCTCTAGATTTAATACCTCTATATGAGTTATCACCATGTAAGCAGTTGGAACTACGGCAATTAACTATCCCCAAATTGAGAAAGCACACTGATCCCTTTTGTTTCCGTCATTAGTCATTAAATGTGTAGAATACATTTTTCAACATCTGTACCTTTGTGATTTGTGCCTTGGCTCTTTTCTTCTTTTAATGAAAATTGTTATTTCTTTATTTCCTCTTTTGATAATTTTCTGTATTTTCAGTGGGTTACAAAAGGGGGGAAGAATATAAAATTGCCTTTTTCTTTTAAAGAAAAGCCTCCATCAATGCCTTTTTAATGATAACATAAATGAACATATGATTACTAATGAAAATAAAACAATCATCTTTATAATCCAAATGGCCAGTAAGGTAAAGACTAAGACTTTAAGGTACAAGGGATATCTAAAGATTAGAAAACCTATATCCTTACTCCGGTTTGATGCTGGAATCTGCTTGACACTTTTAACTAACTAGCGAATTTATTCACCAATGATTTCAGCCAAACAGGATTCATGAGATTCATTCATTTGTCCATATTTTCTTTGAATATTTATTTCATATTGTGCTCTGAAGATACAATCGAGAAATAGCAAACATCCCAGCTCTCATGAATCTTACATTCTAATATGAAAAGAAAGACCAAAAAACCCACAAAAATAATTAGCAAAAAGTTATGATTTCAGGTATCATTAAGAACTATAGATGATGTGTCTGTTGGCCATCTGGATGTCTTCTTTGCAGAAATGTCTGTTCATGTCCTCTGCCCATTTCTTGATTGGATTATTTGTTCTTTGGGTGTTGAGTTTGCTAAGCTCTTTGTAGATTTTGGATACTAGCCCTTTATCTGATACAAACGTAGTGATCCAAAGGGGCACGTGTACCCGAGTGTTTATAGCAGCAATGTCCACAATAGCCAAGTTATGGAAAGAACCTAGATGTCCATCAACAGATGAATGGATAAAGAAGATGTGGTATATATATACAATGGAATACTATGCAGTCATCAAAAGAAATGAAATCATACCATTTGCGACGACATGGATGGAACTAGAGCGTATTATGCTTAGCGAGATAAGTCAATCGGAGAAAGACAACTATCTCACATGATCTCCCTGATATGAGGAAGTGGAGATGCAACGGGGGTGGGAGTTAAGGTGGTAGGAAAAGTAAAAATGAAACAAGATGGGATCGGGAGGGAGACAAACCAAAAGAGACTCTTAATGTCATAAAACAAACTGAGGGGGGTGGGGGGAAGAGGGGTTGGGAGAGGGTGGTGGGGTTACATTATATGTTTAAATAAAGCTTAAATTAAAAAAAAAAAACAAAAAAACCACAAAAAATATTATCATGATAAATTTAGGAACATAAAAAGAAAAGAACTATAAATGAAATAGGGAAAAGAATTGCTAAAGAGAATGATGGATCTCAACTTCAAAGCAGATGATTAGGAAACACCTCACTGAAGAAATGTCTGGGGACAGGAGCCTTGGGAAGTGAGCATGAGTGTTATCAATAGAAGAGCTTTCTAGGCAAAGCCAAAACCCCAACTCAAACACTTATGGATAGAAAAGCTCTTAGGTGTATACCGCCTGGTGTGTTTGAAGAGCAAAGGTACAGTGTGGCTAACACACAAGAAATAAGGGAGATAATAATAGGACATATGTCAGAAGGTGATGTGATTAGAGAAGAATGATATGTAGATCTCCTGGGACATTGTAGGTGACTGTGATGACTTTTGCTTTCTCTCTGACTAGTAGGGCAAGTCACTGATAGGTTTTGAAGGATGGATGGCATTATATGATTGACATTCTAAAAGATGCATGTCTATATATTTATATATTGGTGTCAATATAAATATAGGTATGGATAATTTGCCCCAGTTGTGGTGTGGAGAATAAATAATTGGGTCAAGATCAGAATCAGGGAACAAATTAGGAGGTCATTACAATTATCTAAACTAGAAGCACGGATGGCTTGGATTGGGTCACTGTGGTGGATATAGTAAGCTATTGAATTTTAAATATATTTTGAAAGTAGAGCTGATAGGATAGGCTGCCAAAGTGAATGCTGGCGTAAAAGAAAGATAATTAAGGATGACACCAAGATTTTTAGCTTAGGCAGCTGAAAAACAATGTAGCTATAATCAAGATGGAGAAGATGTCAGGGGAAGCAGGCTTTGGGAGACAGGACAAGTCTGCTTTGGAAATGCTGAGTTCAAGGTGTCTTTGACTACTTAGGTAAAGATAGTAGACGGTATTGTACAGGTCTAAAACTCAGGGATTTAGGGGAGAAATGCAGGCTGAAGAATAATTTTAGAGCTCATTCATATTTAGATAATATTTACAGCTATGATTATCAAGGAGTGGATTTAAATAAGGGAGAAATATCCAATTATTTTGTTTAAAGGTTCTGTGATGTTAAGATAATGGGAAGCTAGTGGTTATCACTGAAACAGAAGGGAAAATGCTGGGAGGGGGAAGAGCCCTGGAACACCACTGAAGAAGTATTTTTAGAAAATGACTATGCCTAAAACTACTATAATGTAGTAGTATATGTATGTACTATACATATAGTACATGTATATGTAGCATATATATGTACTATATGTCAATTCTCTCAAGTAAAAAAACTGGGAGTGAATAATGTGTAAAATTCTGCTGACAAGTAGAGGAGGGCAAAGACTGAGGACTCCTGCATTTAGCAATGTGTTTCTAGGTGATTTTGATAGAAGAAGTTGTGGCATAAAAGTCTCACTGGAATATTCTTGAGAACAGACTGCAGAGAGTAAGTATAGCCAGTTCCTTTGAGAAGACTGTCTGTTAAACAGAGCAAAAAAAGAGTTATGCTTGGGGAGAAATGGGGCACGCATGTGTGTGTTTCAAGACAGCACACATGACAAGCAGATTTTAATCTGTGGGAATGGTACCATATGAAAATCTACTCATTCTATATTTGACCTGTCTGGCTTTTACACTTTATTTTATTTTTTTTTAAGATTTTATGTATTTATTTGACAGAAAGAGATCACACAAGTAGACAGAGAGTCAGGCAGAGAGGGGAGGGGAGAAGCAGGCTCCCTGCTGAGCAGAGAGCCTGATGCAGGACTCGATTCCAGGACCCTGGGATCATGACCCAGCGGCTTAACCCATTGAGCCACCCAGGTGTCCCTACACTTTATTTTAATCATCAGCGAACCTCTCTCACCACCATCTTTGTTAAAATCTTCTTGAATTAGAGACTTTACTGAGTTATTTTTCACTCATACCGCCAAACTGGCAATAAAAGTTTGGGTTGCAAACTCCAGTTTCACTGAGTATGGGAGGATCTTAACATCAATACAAATGTATTTGAAAACAGGAAAGGCAGAGATCTAAACTCCCTTTTTCTACATCTCAAAAAATAAGCACTACAGGTAGTGCAAGACAGGGATGTTTCTGTTTTAGTCAGTAGTTTTGCTTCTGTGTTACCGGTAAGTCACACTTTTGGGGATGGAGCGGGAGTGTTATACTTGAGGTCCCTATGACTAAAAATGTGAGTCCATAATTATTTTAAACAGGCAATTTGCAAGTCTCTTTGTATTATGCCACAAAGGAAAAGTTTGTGAGGTAATGCCTTCTTACACTGAAGATTAGAGTACACCAAGACATGCTCTAAAATACAGAAGGGACTTGGCAGTATCTACAGTTTTTTCAATTATTGTCACAAAAAACACTACATAATAAACCACTTACTAACCTATGTATCCAGCATCCATGAGGTGTAGAAATGCTGTAGACTCTTAGTAGACAGGACTGCAAAGTCACTTGGCAGACAAAAAAGGGAAGGTGTGAAAAATAACACAATCCATTTTTTACTGTACTCTTGCAATTTGCTGTGCTTTTCTAACTGGCTCAGGATATATCCTAAGTGGTGAATATTAAAAAGAAAAATGATGGTATGAGAAGTAAACTAATATAATTCTAATTATTAAATACATAATAATGTTGTGATTGTGAAAATTTCTTGAAAACAGAGAGTTCATTATCTCAACCCCTTTCCTCAGTTAACTGTGTGTCTGTAGACCAATGTATCACTTTTTCATTGAATTTATGATAAAGTTTTATATACTTATATACCCTTTTTTGGTCTGCTTCTCCTAGTGAATGAAAACTCTTCAAAGACCTAAACCATATTAATTTTGACCCCCAGAGTATCACTTGCCCTTAACATGTAATGGTACTCAGTCAGCACACACAGAAGGAAAGGAGGGAAGAATGGAAATGTGGAGTCAGCAGGAGCCCAATGAAAGGGAGAGAGAGGAGGCTGACAGGCGCAGGGGAAAATGGAGCAATGGACTCTTAGGTGAAAAGGAACGTGGTATGCAGACCTGGAAGCTGGCTGTCTAGTCCAGTATGATTGGCTGACTGGAAAAGGGCAGAAAATACTTAGAAATAATCCATACTCTGAGGGCACAAGGATACAAGGTAATTTTCATAGTTTTAGTGACAGTGAGAGTCTATACTGATCTGTTCTGTAAGAGAAAGTTATGTGATGAGATTTCTCTTAAAAACAAATAGAGCTCTGGTGTCTCCCACAGAATTTCTGGGAAGAAATAGCACTGAACACACACTCAGCCAGCTGTACACACATTTCTGTCACTTCTCCGGAGCCAACCACCTCAGGGAACAGGGAAGTTGGGGAGCTCCGCTGAGCTCCCTCTGCTCAGAGCCCAGACAGGTGCTGTTCCAGAGAGCTCCAGGGGTCTCAGTGTAAGAACCTGAGCAGCCTCCAGGAGATAAGGAATTATAGCTGCCCGGGATCCTGCTGCTCCTTCTGGGTTTGGGGGAGCTCTGAGCTTCCTGCCTCCATGCTCCCACTGCCCAGCCAGACCCCAGGGGAAAGGTCTTTGTCTTCCACCTAGTAAACAAAGCACATCACATCCCACCAAGCACACTATGCAACTGAAAAATGTCTTCCAGAATAACAAATTGAAGTCCATAAATGGTGGGACAAAACCTCTTGTCTCATAAAATTAAGTAGAAATAATACTTTAAAGTATCAAGTATGATATAAAAACACATGAAGGAAAATATGAGACTTGGAGAAAAAAATCTAAAAACCAAATAGGATGATACTCAGATATTCAGGAAGAGAAAAGAACCGGGCAGACTATCAGACTTAGCTAAAAAAATGACAATTTCCCCGGCCGCAAGAGAAAACCAAATACGTACATTCAAAGAGCAAGAATGTAAGTCCCAAGGGAATTCAGCCTGCCTTGTTCTCCACTGATTTCCTAGACCAAGAAAAGTACCTGGCATATAGTAGGTTCTAAATAGATTTTTGCTTTGAGAATTAATAAGTTTGAAATTTGCTTCTGGCTAAATTTGATGAAATGCTTTTAAGGCATGATGTTAAATGACATATAATCTACTTAGAGTTAAGGGGATCAAGATGGAGAAAAAAAATGCAACTGTAGTTAAAAATAAAATAGAACACTGGGATTTTCTTCAATATACCTCAACATTTTACTCTGAACCAAAAGGTAGTAAATTATTACTGATCACTCATACAGGCCATAAATATCAGTCAGTCATGGTGATGCCATAACAAACTACCAGATTCAAAAGTGACTAAAAGGTATATTTAGACTAAATTTTAAAACGGCTTAAACAAAAACTTGTAACACTCATATACCTGGCATGTAATTGTATGAATAAATGTGTTTTTATCAAAGACGTTCATATTTAATACTTACTTAATTTCCTTTTATAATTTCCAAATACTTATTAAATGTAAAGTAATGGGCTTTATGTCAGCATATAGCCATTAATGCTGTGGAAGTGGAGAGCTTGTCAAAGAAAAAAAAATGCATCACTGTAATTTTACCCTTAGTAGACTATCTCAGGTCCCTTGCTGATTGAGAGAGGCAACGTGCTAATAGTAGAAAACTGAATTTCATCTCTGGGTGACTGTCTGTGCATACAATTGTATGATTTTCTATTGGTGACTATGGTATATTAAGGATGATCACTGTTAGGTCGGTGGCCCTGGGAATGCAGGAGGAAAAATAAAATGGCCACCATTTTCCCTACCCAGGACTTCCCGCCAGAAGGACATCTGTCAAGGACACGTTGTCACTTTGAGTGAACAGAAACTTATGCGAGAAACAGAAACCAGCCACTTTGGACTTTCCAACCCCCAACCTCTAACCTTACCAAATATGGTTATGAGCCCCCTCCCTGCCTTGGCCCAATAAAAGCTCACTCAGCCCCTTCCCAGGCGCAACTTCCCAGACTCTCCTCTCCTGAATTGTGGTACCTCACCCAAGGGCGACTTCAATAAACCTGGCCTTGCACCTATCTTGCCTAGTGTCATGTGTATCTTGCCTGTAAAACCTTACAATCACTACTTCTTAGATTCTTCGAAATTTTACAGAGCAGTTTCTTCTATTCTTTGGGATTTTAATAACATTTTGACTATTAAAAAAATCACTAAGTATTTTTTAAAATGAACTTGTTGTGTCCTTAATCAACGGAGCGAGACTGATACAAAGCAAAGGTAAAGCAAAGCTTTATTTCATGCAAGCATCAAGAATCAAACTGACTGGCCAGGGCCATCTCTTACAAAGAGACAACCCCTCTCTGCCTTACTGGCTTTTAAGGGCAAAGGCCATGTGGTTGGGCCTAGCCACACGCAGGTGGCCAATGACACAGAGAAAACTGCACAGTCAGGCTAGGTCACACATAAGTGACCAATTGAGTTACAGTTGACCCTATAATAGACATTTGAACTACCCTATCACCTTGGTCAGAATTGGCACCCAAAGGGCGGGGTCCACACACCTTGGTAGCTAGGGAGACAGTATTCGCGCCTCACTGATTGGATACCTCCACCAGGTCTGACCTGCCCTTGTGTTTGGGCTTTGTTACCTGGGACTGGTTTCCGGGACTTGTTTTTAAGTAAGTCCCCTGCGGGGAGCAGCGCTGCCTCGCTCTCACAGAAGGGGGACAGGGACAGTTTAAGTTTTTCTGCATAAACAACACAATGGCTATTCAACTGAAATGGAGCCATTTTGGCTAAATAGGCCCTTACATTCCCCCCTTTTCCTTGGAGATTAGTCAAATCTTTGACTTTTAGCTAGTTCTATGCCCCCTTTTCTTAGCTGCCAGCCTGTTTTAATGACTCCAGTGTGATTTACCCAGAAACAGCATTTCTCTCCTAGGGCTATGCAGAGCCCCCCTTTTTTAGAAATAGTATGTCAAGTCCTAATTATCTATATGTCCCACCTATAATTTAACAATAGGAGCAACAATGAACTCAATGAACTCATTGTTTTTGAGTCTTAGCTTTAGTCCGGGATCGACAGGGTCCACCAGCAGCGGCATTCATCTCTGGGGAGCGTCTTTGTCCTTGGCTCGTTTGATGTGACCTGTGTAAATCCAGGCCCCAACACAATGCCCTCAGCTTCTACCGCTGTGGGGGTGGTCAGGATGATAGCAAATGGTCCCTTCCAGTGAGGCTCCAAGTTTCCCACTTGGTGGTGGATGTATCCAAACCAAGTCCCCAGGTTGGTAAGGATGTGTTTCCACCTCCATCTCCATCTCAGGGTGGGCAGTTCGGATCCCTGCCTGGGCTCTTTTAAGACAGATGGTAATGCCTGCAGTGACCTACCTTGGCCATCTGCAGTGCCTTGGGGAGTACAATCAGCTCCACTTTGCGCCGAGAATCCAGTTTGGCAGGGCTGCCGCCCTCTTTTTGGGGCACTCCTTGAACCAATGTCCTTTTTCCTTGCAGTAAACAACTCATCTGAATCTAAGGCTTCCCACTCACTTTCTTTCCAGAGCCCATCCCCTACCTGCCTTTTCCCTTTCCATTGGCCTCTTCCCCCCTGTCTCCTCCCTGCCTCATGTAATGTCAAAACCTTAACTATTTTCTTGGTCTGTTTTTCATCTTCTTGGGTGTCCCTGTTGTTAAACACCTTTTCTGCTATTCCCACTAACTCAATCAGATTCTTCCCTTCAAATCCTTCAATTTTCTGAAGTTTCCTCCTTATATCTGGGGCTGACTGACTGGCAAAAGCAAGATCATCTAAACGAGCTATCGTGCAACTTCTCTGAAGTTGATCTCAGGTTGCCTAGCTTAGGTAAACAAACATTTAAAGATAAGCAAATCTAGAATTTAACATCCATAAAGGTGTGTTATTAAGACATAATTTTTCTCTCTAAAATAACCCTCATTTCCAGAGATAGCCAAATCAGGACTAATACATTTGAAAAACAAGTCCATTTTTAACAAACTTGGCCTAATTATTTACATAAGCTCAGGAAGAACAGTGAGTGATCATATAGATCTTTTAGAATATGCTTTGCTGGAACTTTTTATAAGGAATCTTTAGGTTGAACTTTTAGTAGCCTCTCCGGGCCAGAAGCCAAGCCCTGTACTTGCCATCAGACATGCCTGCAATACCTGTCGATTTGGGCGAATACGTATTCCTGAGGTATCCAAAGTATCAAGAGACCTGCACCTGCCAGGAAGTAACATCCTTTACTCACCTTGAGAGGCTGCTGGGAACTCTGTAAGCAAGGTATCAGGCCAACAGGTCCAAAGGGCTTTATGGCTCCAGGTTTTATAAAGTCACCCTTAGTTCCTTTAAGCTGTCTGATCATATCTGATTCTTTTCAAATATGACATTCCAGTCAAAGCCTTGGTAAAATAACCAGTATTTCCAATGGTGTCTCCTTAAAAGGAGAACAGATTCTTATTGAACTTATGCAAATGACTGATTGCTAAGGAAGAAAGAATAATTGCTGAGACCTTTTGGTTTCAGAGGGTTCAGATAGAGAGAAAGAGTTGAATGCCTTAATTTGTTTACAAATGAGTACTTTTACATCTCCATAAGTTACAGATAACTTAAGAAAAAGTTTCCCTAGTCTGGAAGAGGAAATATTGCAAAACCGGTAATGTTTAAAATAAGACAAAACATTAAGAGACACAACATTACAATCTTTCAGTTCATCTAGTCCCATGTCGCTAATTCTGGTTTAGTCCGAATGCAGCTTTTACTTCTGGAGATTCTTACCCATTTCAGTTCCAGGATTTCAACATATCAAAGATCTGTATTTACTGAAAGTCTCCCATATGAATTTCCTTTAAGGCGGAATTCATTTTACAAGAGAATTAAAACAATTACAAGTTACAAAAACTCAGAATAGATATGGTTAAATATCAAGTGATGACCCTTATCAAAACATTAAAACTTTGGGAGATGTATAGAACCTCTAGAGTAGTTAGAGCTTTTACCCAAATGTAACACCCAAGGTTCATCATTGGCTTAGCAGTATTCCCTGAGTAACTTAGCATATCAAGGAAAAGCCTTATGAATCAAAGAGATCTCATTTACAACTCTGGGCAGGCAAAGAGAAAGCCATTTACATTTTCTTAGAAACACCTCAATCTCTAGTGAAGACTAAATATTAACCAATTGTATACTGTTACAACAGAATTCTTAGAAGGCAAATTTATGAATCAGTTAAGCACAAAACATGTTTACCAACAGATTTCAAAAGCACAAACCTAGTTCCAGCAGCCAGTGCTCTAGCATTTTATCCCATTTGGTTTAAAGTTTCAGGTTACCAAAGACTTTCAAAGCTACTTTAACAATTACCCATTAAAACTTTGAGACAGACAATTAACCATCAGTTTTAGTCATCTCTTTGCTAACAGATTTCAGCAAATAACATGAGCTTATTTGACCCTCAGTAAACTTTGATTGAAGTTTCACATTTACTGCTAACTCAAAAGACATGTTCATCTTAATTAAACCAACAAACATAACTTTGTTCAAATACTGATTTATATTCCACCTGAGCCCACTCCACTTCGAATGTTTACCTGAGACATGGGTGGGAAGATCTGGAGTGGGGGTGTTAGGTCCAGGGGTGCTCTCCTTGCTCCTTGACAGAAAAGAGAGAAGGAGCCGTGGTGCAGGAAGCACCGAGAATGGTCTACCAGCCCGTTATGCAGGCCACACCCAAGATGTTGTAGAAACAGAATGAGGAGACAAAGAACAAAGTGCCGTCAGAAGGCAGAGAAAGGATTCCCAGTTTTAGAGCTCATCAGCTCTGAGAGAGGAGCAGACGCCATGCTTTCCCGCCAGCAAAGGTGCGGGGGCGGGGGGGGCTAGGCAGTCCACATCGGGCCAGAGAGGGCAAGGAACTTCCCCAGAATGAAGGGAGTTTCGGCAGCTGCTTGGAAATATTCCTTAAAGTCTCTGTCCCAAGTTAAACTAACTGCAGTTGGTTCCAGTTATAGCCATTAATACAAGAAATGAGTGAGGGAGAAACCCCACATCTATTAGGAGGAACGGAAAGATGAAAGTCAGAGTCCCCTTACTCTCTGCTTACCCCACTCTTTCAAACACAACAAACAACACAACAAAAAGACAAGACAAAGACAACAAAAAGACAACAGCTGGTGGGGATTTTCTCAGTCCCCTATAAACATTTACAGTGGGGATTTCCTCAGTCCCCTATAAACACTTGCTGCTGGAGATGTTCTCAGTCCCCTGCAAATGAGCAACCAACAGAAAAGAAAACAAAAAGACAACCGCAAACCCAGCGGCGGTCCTAACCCAGACCCTGCCACTGGTGGGGATTTTCTCGGTCCCATATAAGCACTTGCTGCTAAGGATTTTCTCGGTCCCCTGCAGACGAGCAACACAACAGACAACCACAGACCCAGCGGCTGGTGGAGATTTTCTTGGTCTCCTGCAACCACCTGCTGGTGGGGATTTTCTCAGTCCCCTGACTGCCAAGGGGGGCTCAAACCCCCTAGACGATCTACCAGAAGAGGGATGGGGCGTCCCTGCATCCACTCCAGCCCTGGAGAGCATGGCTGCATCCAGCTTCTCCCTGGTGGGCCATTCCCTGGAGCTCCGCAGCCAGACAGACTAGATCCCACAGAATAAAATCTGGAGATATTATCTCCAGAGGCTTTTCCCAGAAATTCTGATGCTGGCTCAGTTCTCGTCGTTTAATCTGGGAGAGCCCCCAGATCAAAGGAGTGAAACTGATACAAAGCTAAGGTCAAGCAAAGCTTTATTTTGCGCCAAGAATCAAGAATCAAACTGACCAGCCAGGGCCATCTCTTACAAAGAGGCGATCCCTCTCTGCCTTACAGACTGGCTTTTAAGGGCAAAGGCCATGTGGTTGGGCCTAGCCACACGCAGGTGGCCAATGACACAGAGAAAACTGCACAGTCAGGCTAGGTCACACATAAGTGACCAATTGAGTTACAGTTGACCCTATAATAGACATTTGAACTACCCTATCACCTTGGTCAGAATTGGCACCCAAAGGGCGGGGTCCACACACCTTGGTAGCTAGGGAGACAGTATTCGCGCCTCACTGATTGGATACCTCCACCAGGTCTGACCCGCCCTTGTGTTTGGGCTTTGTTACCTGGGACTGGTTTCCGGGACTTGTTTTTAAGTAAGTCCCCTGCGGGGAGCAGCGCCGCCTTGCTCTCCCAGAAGGGGGGCAGGGACAGTTTAAGTTTTACTGCATAAACAACACAATGGCTATTCAACTGAAATGGAGCCATTTTGGCTAAATAGGCCCTTACAAACTATTTTTAGAAAATCCCAAACACACACTGCAAACTGTATAAAGAAGTATTACATTCTCCTTCTCTGAATATGTTTGCTAATAATTCAAAAAAAAATTTATATGATTCCCATTTTGCTTTGGTATACAGGAAAGTATATAAAAAGAAATAACAGCAACTTTTCACAGGTCTCTCAGGATGATGAACATCTCCTTTTGGCTTTTATGGGACAGAATCCCTCATATTTTTAACATGGTTCTAATAGTAAATGTTTATGGACTTACTTAACTCCAGCCAATTTTGTCCGTATCACCCATCACATTGTATGATGCTAATTCATTACAAATGGTGAACTGTCCCATTGGAAGTATGAGTGTGCAGTGCTGCAAAACTCAGGAAGGCCAAAAGAACATTTTTATTGGTACCGTGTACTCATCTGGTGAAAGGCTGCTAAATTGTTCTATACAAAAAATCTCTAAGACACTTAATTTATCACACTATCTTAAGCAGACTGTATCTTTGAGATTTGCCCTGTAAAAACACGCCGTGCAGTATCATTAGGCAGAATGAGAGAGTGATGATATGAAAAACAAAATGACAACCTTCTTGTTTCTGACTCTTTGGAATCATATTGCACAACTGATGGGGGAACAGAAGGCAGGCTGAGGACAAAGCACAAGTGGACACCCTGCACCTTTCCTGCTGATGAAGTTCTAGAATATAGGTGAGGTTTGGTGGGGTGAGGCCTGGAGCTGATGACGAACAAAGAATTCTTGAGACATCTTTGGTGTAAAATGGTGGCAAGGGAAAGGGAGGTTCAACTTTTTTTGGCTTTCTCAACTCAGTTCATGAAGTTAACATTACCTTTATATAAGAGGTACTCATAAATTTAGCATAAAAATTATTTTGTACCCTACTTGTGGTACATTATAGATTGATTTATCTGCTCATGAGCCCTTCCTAAACTTAAAGAAACTATTAGGGCATATTGAATATATAATGTATTTTGCTCTGAATTCTGATAAGCAGAATAAGCTAATCAGCTGTCAAAGAAATTACCTCAGAAGCCCTCTAATGAATTTGCTTTCTTTACTCTTCAGTCACATTGCTCATAGCAGTCTTCCAAAATACTTCAGAATTTGTTGATTTCTCCAGGACCTAAGGATCATGACTGAATGTGCCTGTATCTGTGTGGAAGGCGTATTCTTGGGTGCTTCCATATGTTAATACATTTAGAGTAAAATAGGCCTCCCACAGTTTGTACCTGCACAAAATAGGCACTAGAGTTTGAGGAAGCATTCTTACTTTTCTGATTACAGAGTCCTTTCAGCATGAATTATTCTCAATGTTAAACAACAAAATAAAAACCAAAAAACACCATTCCAGAGAAAATACTGTTTGTAATATAGAACCCCCCACCACAGATTAGCATATGTGTTTGAAGAGAGAAGTGCTTTTTCTAGTCTAACAAATTCACAGAAAGAAGCAGTCTGTGTGGGCTATACCAGTAACTTTCTCATGTATTCATGTACTAAAGACAACAACACTGTTAGTGGGGCACTGAATTTACTAGAATAGTTTCCTGTTAAGAACCAGACTGCCTTAGACTGTACTGAGAAAAAACCACTCCAATTTCTCCCTCTCTGTTCACTTTCAGTTGCTCAGACTGAAAGTCCTTCCCTTTGATTTTCTCCTGAGTCCCCTTGTCTCAGTAGAGCCAGAACACTTACACTGAGAGACTTTGGAAAAGTTGTGGGAGCAGCAGGGCATAGGGCAGCCCTGGAGTCCACTGGGGTGGTGGATGACAGAGCTGGGAGGAGCAGAGCGATTTCCCTGCCTGCCTCTCCTCTCAGCAGCTTCAGGACTTGCCCCTGTGTCTAAAAGGCAATGTTGCCCCAAATCACAGGTTTACAAACCCACAAGGATTCTTTGAGATTTCTTGGAAACTCCTCTACCGATGTGCTATTGACAGGGACAAGGGGAAATTTAAGGGCAGGTGGGACTTCTATTTTAATAGAGCAGCTTTTCTTTTAGCTTTTTTTATATTTGGACTTTATTACGATTTGAATTAAAAAGAAAGTTTGAGAACTACTAATCCAAGTGACCACCACAGTCCTTTCTATCCCTGTCATGCTGATGAAGTTTTAGAATATGAGTGAGATTTGGTGGAGTGAAGCCCAGAGCTGATGACGAAGAAAAAATACTTGAAACATCTTTGGTGCAAAATGGTGGTTTTTACAGCACAGGGACAGGACCTGTGGGCAGAAAGAGCTGCTTCCCCAAGGTTTTGAGGAGTGGTGATGATAAACTATGGGGTTGGAGGAGGTAAGGAAAAGGGAGGGTTTGAAAGAACGTCCATGTATTAACAAAGACACACAGGATACCAGAGGCTTTGCTATTTGTCAAGTTAAGGTTGCTTTTCCTTTCAGTAAGGCATTAACAGTAAGATAGTTGAGAGCTTCCTGAAGGAACATCACATTCCTGCTATCATATGTCCTTATCAATGAGCTTTAGGTTTAGAAGAAATTTAACTTTATTTACATTTCCCTCTGCCTTAGCCTCCCTCAATTGTAGGGAGGGGAAGATGATGTTAGGGCTTCAGAAACTGAGTTATGGGTCTTCAGAAGTTAGGCTATTGGTAAGAAAGCCTCTTCCTTGTAAATCACTGGGACCTTTGTAAAGTTGAGAGATACTCAGGTCTTGCAGGATCTCTACAAGTTAGCTATTTGTTTTTCCTTTAGGGCAGCCAGGAGTGCCTGAGTAATGCCACACAAGTCATGAATAGCAGGCTGGCAGGGGGTGGGACCTGGTTTCTGTAGGGTGCCAGCTTCTGCTTTGTCTTCAGCTAGCCATCTGCTCCCTCATCAATGCTATAAGGCCTTATGCTATTTAACAGCCAAGTGAACAGCCATCCTCCAGACCTACAATCTTAAACTATTTGATATTCATTTTAACATTGATGTGACCAAAATAACCTAGTCACAGATTTCTAAGCAAAGTAAAAATATTCTGCTAGCCTTGAAAAATTAATTTAATTCACAATATGCTATTTTTAGACAAATTCAAGAACCTGTTTCTCACAAGTATTATGTCAATATAGTTTCTCTACTGAAAATGTGGAATATTACAGATTGACCTTATAAGACCTTGATGTAACATAGGAATGATTCAAGCTGTAGCAACATAATTTACTGTCATCTATTCCTCATTCAAGGAAACTAAATACAAATAGAATTTATTTTGGTTTTGTCCTGTTTCTCTCCTTCCTGGTCTTTAGTGGGGCATCTTCAAGCAAATATTAATTTATTGATAATTCATTTGGAACAATATCACCTCTACCACAGTACTGTCTTTGCTGCCAGTGGACCTCAGTTAGGTAGACAAACAACCGGCTGTAGATGTGTTCCACTTAAGGACACTCCTGCTAGTCCAATTTTATCCTGAGTAAGAAGATACTCTTCTCCTTGAGTTACTAGTGTGGGACTGAAAGAAGACTGTGGTATTTAGTAAGATTTGCTCAAGTGTTGAGAGGTGAGAAGAACCTGTGTTCTTGGCCTCACAGCCTGTCTTACCTATTTGAATAACTGATAAGACCCAAACCAAATCTGATTCATTCAGTTTTACAAAATTGCAGGAGGGAGATTAATTAGTCCATACCAAATTATCATTTGTAGAGTTTTATGCAGAAACATTGGAAAACCTAGGTGAGATACATAACAAATTCTTTTAAAGTCTTTTTTCTAAATACATTAATATTATAAATAATTCTCCTCAAAATCTATCCCCATAGAGACAGAAAATTGAAAGAGACCAAGGCCAAAGAAAGACTAGGAAAATAATAATTAAAGAAAATCCCACAAGGGATTTTCACAGGGGAAAGACACCAGGGAGATCCACAGGGGAACTAAATAAATTCTTAAAAAATAATAATAATAACCCTAAACTGCATGAAGTATTGTAGAATATATGAAAAGGAACTTTTTAAAAATTTCTTTGGCATGAGTACAACATAGATATCAACTTCTGACAAATATTACGGGTAATTTTTTTAAAAAAGTATTATTATAGTTGACTTATAATGTTATATTAGAAATGGATTTTCACATATAAAATATCTGGGTAGTTATGTATAAGAAAAAAAGACAAATGGATCTATTTTGTATACCTTCTGAGAGTAAGAATTTGAGATTCCGAATAAATGGAACCAGCAGAACTTTTGACAATATCACAACAAAAAAGTCTGGAGCTGTCAAGGCAGCCAAATTTGAGAAATCCATGATGCCAGGGTAAAGTGAGATGTATCTGAAACACATCATGGATGCACAGAGCTGACTCTGGGAAACTAGTCCTGCTGGAAAACAAACAAACAAACAAACAAACAATCAACAACAACAACAAAAAAAACAGAGTTCAGGTCAGGACCTGAAGGAGGAGCTTCCATGAGACTTTTCGAGGGCTGTATCTACGAACCTGGGGAGAACAGAATCAGACTGAGCCTCCCCAAAATTGCAATCCACATTTCAATTAGTCAAACCTATCTGCCCAACAAGGAATAAAATACTCTCTGTATCATACAAAATGTCCTATATTCAGAGTAGTATTATGATAATTAAAGAAAATCTAAGACTATAATGACAGAGTAGAAAACTCAGTATGGTAAAGATATGGCTCAGACTCATTTTGATCTTTAGATTCAGTTAATTGCACTCGAAATTCCAGAAGTTTATATTTGATGGAAATGAACAATTTTACTCTAACATTTATGTATTTTTTTAAATTGGGAAAAGAAGCAAAAGAGTAAAGAAAAACTGTTAGAGGAATACATGCCCTGGAGACTTATCCTATCACGTACTAATACTTATCGAATGATGTAAATAGAAGTATTCCAAGGACAGAAAATACCACAATGATAGAATGATCTGGAAATACACCCACCCATAATAGTAATTCCCCCTACATTTAGTTTTAGCATGAATGATTTATTTTATTTTATTTTACTTCATTTCAGTGTCCCAGAATTTATTGTTTATGCATGACACTGAGTGCTCTATGCAATATGTGCCCTCCATAATACCCATGACCAGGCTCACCCAACCCCTGATCTCCCTCCCCTCCAAAACTCTCAGTCAGTTGCTCAGAGTACTCAGTCTTTCATGGTTCCTTTCCCTCTCCAATTTCCCCCAACTCCCTTCTCCTCTCCAGCACCCCATGTCCTCTGTGTTATTCCTTATGCTCCACAAGTAGGTGAAACCATATGATAGTTGACTCTCTTGGCTTGATTTATTTCACTCAGCATAATCTCCTCTAGTCCCCTCCATGTTGGTAAAAAGTTGGGTATTCATCCTTTCTGATAGAGGCATAATACTCCATTGTATATATGCATCATATCTTCTTTATCCATTCATCTGTTGAAGGGCATCTTGGTTCTTTCCCAGTTTGGCAACCATGGCCATTGCTGCTATGAACATTGGGGTACAGGTGGCCCTTCTTTTCACTACATCTGTATCTTTGGAGTATATACACAGTAGTGCAATTGCAGGGTCATAGGGTAGCTCTATATTTAATTTCTTAAGGAATCACCACACTGTTTTCCAAAGTGACTGCACCAACTTGCATTCCCACCAACAGTGTAAGAGGTTCCCCTTTCTCCACATCCTCTCCAACACTTGTTGTTTCCTGTCTTGTTAATTTTGGCCATTCTAACTGGTGTAAGGTGGTATCTCAATGTGGTTTTGATTTGAATCTTCCTGATGGCTAGTGATGATGAACATTTTTTCATGTGTCTGTTAGCCATTTGTGTGTCTTCTTTGGAGAAGTGCCTGTTCATGTCTTCTGCCCATTTTTTAGGTGCTTATCTGTTTTTTGAGTGTTGAGTTTGTAGAGTTCCTCATAGATCCTGAATATCAACCCTTTGTATTGTCATTTGTGAATATCTTCTCCCATTCCATGGGTTGCCTCTTTGTTTTGTTGACTGTTTCCTTTGCTGTGCAGAAGCTTTTGATCTTGATGAAATCTCAAAATACATTTTCACTTTTGTTTCCTTTGCCTTTGGAGACATGTCTTGAAAGAAGTTGCTGTGGCTGATGTTGAGGAGTTACTCCCTATGTCCTCCTCTAGGATTTTGATAGATTCCTGCCTCACATTGAGGTCTGTTTTCCACTTCAAGTTTATCTTTGTGTATGGTGTAAGAGAATGGTCAAGTTTTCTTCTTCTATATGTAGCTGTCCAGTTTTCCCAGCACAATTTATTGAAAAGACTGTCTTTTTTTCCACTGGCTATTTTTTCCTGCTTTTTTTGAAGATTATTTGACCATAGAGTTGAGGGTCCATATCTGGGCTCTCTGCTCTGTTCCACTAGTCAATGTGTCTGCTTTTGAGCCAGTACCATGCTGTCTTGGTGATCGCAGCTTTGTAGTAAAGCTTGAAATTAGGCAACGTGATTCCCCCAGATTTTTTTCTTTTACAACATTTCCTTAGCAATTCGGGGCTCTTCTGGTTCCATACAAATTTTAGGGTTGTTTGTTCCAGCACTTTGAAGAATGCCACTGGTATTTCGAGAGGGATGGCGTTGGAAGTATAGATTGCTCTGGGCAGCACAGTTGTTTTAACATTTTTATTCTTCTGACCCATGAGCATAGAATGCTTTTCCATCTTTTTGTGACTTCAATTTCTTTCATGAGTGTTCTGTAGTTCCTTGAGTACAGATCTTTTACATCTTTGGTTAGGTTTATTCCCAGGTACCTTATGGTTCTTGGTGCTATAGTAAATGGAATAGATTCTCTAATTTCCCTTTCTGTGTTTTCCTTATTAGTATATAAAAAAGCAACTGATTTCTGCGCATGAATTTTGTACCCTGCCCCATTACTGAATTGCTGTATGTATTCTAGTAGTTTGGTGGTGGAGTTTTTTGGGTATTCCATACAAAGTGTCATGTCATCTGAGTAGAGGGAGTTTGATTTCTTTGCCAGTTTGAATACCTTTTATTTCTTTTTGTTGTCTGATTCCTGTTGCTAGGACTTCTAGTATTATGTTGAATAATAGTGGTGAGAGTGGACATCCTTGCTGTGTTTCTGATCCCAAAGGGAAGGCTGTCAGCTTTTCCCTGTTAAGGATGATATTCACTATGGGTTTTTCATAGACAGATTTTTATGAAGTTGAGGAATGTTCACTCTAATCCTATACTCTGAAGCATTTTAATCAGGAATGGATGCTGTATCTTGTCAAATGCTTTTTCTGCATCAATTGAGAGGACCATGTGGTTCTTCTCTCTTCTCTTATTGATTGATTCTATCACATTGTTTGATTTGCAAATGTTGAACCACACTTGCGTCCCATAGATAAATCCCACCTGGTCACGGTGGATAAACTTTATAATGTACTGTTGGATCCTATTACCTAGGATCCTGTTGAGAATCTTGGCACCCATATTCATCAGGGATATTGGTCTGAGATTCTCCTTTTTGATGGGGTCTTTGCCTTCTTTGGGGATCAGGGTAATGCTGGCTTCATAGAAAGAGTCTGGAAGTTTTCCTTCTGCTTCAATTTTTTTAAACAGGTTCAGAAGAATATGTATTATTTCTTCTTTGAATGATTGGTACAATTCTCCAGGGAAACCTTCATGTCCTGAGCTCTTGTTCTTTGGGAGGTTTTTGATCATTGCTTCAATCTCCTTACTAGATATTGCTCTATTCAGATTGTCAATATCTTCCTGTGTCAGTCTTGGAATTTTATAGGTTTCCAGGAATGGATCCATTCCTTCTGGTTGCTTAACTTATTGGCATATAGTTATTGATAATAATTTTCGATGATTGTTTCTATATCCTTGGTGTTAGTTGTGATCTCTCCCCTTTCATTCAAAACTTTATTAATTTGTGCCCTCTCTCTTTTCTTTTTTGATTAGTTTGGCCCATGGTTTATCAATCTTATTGATTCTTTCAAAGAACCAGCTTCTAGTTTTGTTGATATGTTCTACTGTATCTCTAGTTTATAACTCATTGGTCTCTATTCTTTTTTTTTAATATTTCGTTTATTTATTTAACAGACAGAGATCACAAGTAGGCAGAGAGGCAGGCAGGGGTTGGGGGGGGGAAGCAGGCTCCCTGCCAAGCAGAGAGCCCGATGTGAGGCTCGATCCCAGAACTCTGGGATCATGACCTGAGCCAAAGGCAGAGGCTTAACCCACTGAGCCACCCAGGTGCCCCCTCTGCTCTATTCTTGATTATTTCCCTTTTTGTGCTTGGAGTTGGCTTAATTGCTTTTTTTTCCAGTTCTTTAAAGTGTAAAGAGAGCTGGTGTATTCCGGATTCTTCAATTTTTTTGAGTGAGTCTTTGATGGCTATGTATTTCCCCCTTAGGACCGCCTTTGCCATATTCCATAGGTTTTGGACCAATGTGTCTTTATTCTCATTGGCTTCCATGAATTGTTTAAGTTCTTTGATTTCTTGATTGATCCAAACATTCTTGAGCAGGTTGGTATTTAGCTTCCAAGTGTTTTAACTCCTTCCAAACTTTTTCTTGCAGTTGAGTTCCAGTTTCAAAGTTGTGGCCTGATAACATGCAGGGAATAATCTCAGTCTTTTGGTATTGGATGAGCCCTGATTTGTGACCCAGTATGTCGTCTGTTCTGCAGAAAGTTCCATGTGCACTCAAGAATGAGTATTCTGTTGTTTTAGGGTGGAATGTTCTGTATATCTATTAGTTCCTTCTGGTCCAATGTGTCATTCAGAGCTCTTATTTCTTTCTTGATTTTTTGCTTGGATGATCTGTCTATTACTGAGAGTGGCATGTTAAAATCCCCTACTATTAATGTATTCATATCAATGTGACTCTATCTTAAGAGTTATCTTATATAGTTGGCTGCTCTCATACTGGGGGCATAAATATTTACAATTTTTAGATCTTCTTGGTCGATAGACCCTTTTAGAATGATGCAGTATCCTTCTGTATCTCTGACTACAGACTTTAGCTTAAAATCTAATTTATCTGATATGATAATTGCTACCCCAGCTTTCTTTTGAGACACATTGGCATGAAAGATGGCTCTCCATCCCTTCACTTTCAGTCTCAATGTATCTTTAGGTTCCAAATGACAGCATACAGAAGGGTCCTGTCGTTTTATCCAGTCTCCAAACCTGTGCTATTTTATGGAGGCATTTGGGCCATTCAGATTGACAGTGATTATTGAAAGGTAAGTTTTTATTGGCATCATGTTGCATGAGAAGACCTTGTTTCTATAGATTATCTCTGAAAATTTCTGTTCTGTGTCACTCTTGTGTTCTTTCTTCTTTTATGTAGCCCCGCCCCCCATTAATATTTCTTGTAGTGCCAGCTGGGTGGTCAATATACTTTTTTAAACCTTGCTGGTCTTCGAAGCTTTATCTCTCCAATCATTGTGAATGTCAGTCTCTATGGATAAAGTATTCTTGGCTGCATGTTCTTCTCATTTAGTTACCTGAATATGTCTTGCCAGCCATATCTGGCTTACCAGGTTTTTTTGGACAGGTCTGACATTGTTCTGATGGACCTTCCTCTGTACATAAGGAATCTCTTCCCCCTCTTTCCCCCTTTTGCTCTCAAAAGCTCTTCTCTAAGGTTGTGATTCATGAATTTCACAATTGTCTGGAGGTCTTTCTTGGGGTGTCCTTTCTGCCTGTAGGACATGAACACTTGTTCCATTCCCCAGATTAGGGAGATTTACATCCAGAATTTGTTCATCTACATCTTCTACTCTTCTCTCTTTCTCCACCCCCTCAAGGATCCCAATAATTCTGACTTTGGAGCATTACATGGTGTCATTTATTTTCCTAATTCTGTTTTCATGGCTTCTAAGCTGTTTGTTTCAGGGCTCCTCCTGATCCTTCCTCTCTATTAGTTTGTCCTCTAGATCACTGATTCCATCTTCTGCCTCAGTT
Organism: Taxidea taxus jeffersonii; assembly: GCA_003697995.1. NCBI lineage: Eukaryota > Metazoa > Chordata > Mammalia > Carnivora > Mustelidae > Taxidea > Taxidea taxus. Next base: position 5,832 of record RCUC01160643.1, on the reverse strand, counting down.
ACCCTAGCTGTTAGAGTATTTGGATTAGATTGGATCTCATTGACAGCACTTTTAACTTCTGCCAGATCAGCTCTCACTTCTACCCTTAGAGATTCTATGTTGTCACTAATGGTTTTCTCCAACCTAGACATTGCCTGGATAATTGTTACCCTGAATTCCCTTTCCAACATACTACTTATGTCCATATCCAATAGTTCTGATGGAGAGGGCACAGTCTCTGAGTTTTTTCCTCTGTTGGGTGTTCCTCCCCCTAGTCACTTTGGTGAGAGTTGGTTGAGGGTTGTATAGCTTAGTATATCAACCATGATCCAGGAAAGGTGCACCTTAGAAAGTTTCAGAGCAATCAGAAGTCACCCTAAAAAGAAAGAAAAAACAGGGAGAGAGAAAGAGAAAAAAAGAGAAAACCCAGCCAAAATGAGCTGCAAAAGTAAGATTTGTAAGGTATATAAACAAAATGAAGAAACAAAAGGCTGACCAAAGTAAATGACAAGAAAAAAATGAAGAACTCAGCCAAAACAAACCCCAAGAATATGATTTATATAATCCTAGAACAAAAACAAATACACAGAAACACTGGCAGAAGAATATGATGGGAGGGTGGTTATAAATCCTCGATGTGGATGAGGAAGGTTATTTTGGTTCTTCCTGGGTGTGTCTTGATATCTTTGTTGAAGGACTCAACTTTCCAGACATATAGGGAAATTAAAACTGATTTATATATAGGAGTAGTATTGAATAAGAAAAAAAAAGATTACCTTGAAGCTTATATCTATATGTATATTAAAAAGAAAAGAAAAGAAAAAGAAAAACACAGGTATACGTATGAAAAAAAGTTCAAGTTAAAAAGTTATTATGGAATATATTGTACGAAACTTCTAGTTGTAATGGTAAGTAGGTAAAAAATTTAATAGAATAAGAATCATGAGAATGAATTAAAAAAAAGTTGTATCTATGAAGTATAGAGGTTTTAGGCCATACCAGGAGTTTATTATGATGTTGGAGTTTTACAGATTTATGGGGACCCTGTGGTGGTTGTCCTCTCTGTCTTTCGGCTTGTCTTCTGGGGGAGGGGCCTGCTGTGTTGTTCTCCCATGAATCTTGCTTGGGTTCAGTCACCCTGCTGGTTATCAAGGGGCTGGGCTCTGTAGAAACCAGTTTTTTAGGTGTTTGTTTTCTGGAGGCTTTTGTGTTTTTGTGGCTTTTAGTGGATTTTCAGAGGGTCAGAGCAAAGGAAGAATTTGTCTGCACCCAGACCTCTCTCTCAGAGTGAAGCCTCCATCTGCTCCCCATTGGGTGGTCCAAAACACACAGACTCCACCTCCATAAACCCTGCTGAACCATGCAACCTTCCAGGGGTGGTGTGCACCCCCAGCCACTGTTGCTTACAGGCCCCCGCTTGTCTCTGCACCCCCAATGCCACTAAAACTATGAGTGGTATTGGTCTGGGGAGCCTGCTTCCATTGGCTGCCTTTGCGGGGACTGCTGTCTGGAGTCAGGCCCACGCTGAGGGGAGGGGGCAGGAGAGGGGTGGTGGTGGTGCTCAGACCCCACAGTCACACATGTGGCAGAAGGCTATGGTCCTAGAGACCTCCGGCTGGTGCCCACACCAGGATCTCCCAGGTGTGGGTGGGAGTGTGCCCAGCCTGAGTGGTGGTGCATGCAGCAGAAAGCCGTGTGCTCAGGGAAACCCTCTAGGCTCTCTCTGGAAGGTGTGGTCACTGGCGGTGGCTACCCTGGGAACATGGGCTTAGGCCCATGCACATGAACACCCAATTCCACCAGTTGCCCCTTAAGATCTTTTGCTCTTTTTTGAGTGCTTTTAACCAGACTCCAAGTTAATGCTGGTCCCCAACCACAGGACACTTTCATATTGGGGTATTACTTTCCAATGGATCAGTTGTGGTGGCTCCATTCCCCTTCTGTTTGTCCTCTGATATCAGTCTGAGGGATCCCACTCTGTGTTACCTCTCCACTTGTGTTTGCCCCTATAGAGATCATCTTACATGTCAGCATGATCTCATGGGAGTCCAGAGTGTTCTGGTAGATATTTAGCTCACTTTAGGGGACTGGTTGAAATGGGGTCTCCTACTTCTCCGCCATCTTGCCCTTCCCCTCTAGTTTCAATATCTTTCTTTTTAATTAGAGTTCATTTAATAGCGCCAAAGATAATTGCTTTCTTATTGATCAAATAAAACTTAAGGGTCAAAATCACCTCTGCAGTTTCTTTGTTCATTGTCCTTGTGTTATATCTTTACTTTCCACTGAATAAATGCTGCCTTAGAATTTGCAACCTGGTCATAAAAAGTCTGAAAACAGGCATCACTTTTGTGCTCACCATGTCCTCATGTTTGCACACTCCAGATATGCAGCTGATGTTCAGTAATGATACGGTATTTGTTGCCTCAACAGAGACCAAAGAGCAATCCTTATCTGAAAAGCACAGTAAATCATATTTTGATATAATTTGCTCTTAATGCAGTCAGGTCTCTGATTATTGTCTGCCAATATGCCTACCTACAGAGACAACTTTTATCTAGGTCAGTATGAATTATTTTTAGTAGATTAAACTGCAAAGCAAAAACCACTAATGGAAAACAAAATCAAAAAAGAAATAAAAAAAATAAAAAGGAGAAATAACAAAGACAGCTTACATCTCAAAAATTCAAGCTCAGAGAAGAATTTTTTTTTCCTTAGAAAATTTCCTTAACTCAAGAGCCCCAAGAAATGCCCCATTATTAAAATAAGTGGTTTTTGCTAAATACACTTTCAGTGGAAGAAAAATGATACAAGAAAATGGATGTCTTGAATTTAAAACCAAGCACTTCATATCTTACTGCATCCCTGGGAACACTGACCATGGATTCCTAGAACACCAAAAAAATAATCAACATCTCCATAAAAGACATTCCCTATTTCTTCACACCATTTATGTTGGAGGCTGGGACACAGATTTGCCACTCAGGCTGTGTGATCTTGACTGGTTCCTTGATTTCTCTGTACCTGATTTTACCCAGTTACAGGAATAAGGCATGTTAACAAATAATAAACCATGCTAACTCCCTGAAAATATGCCAATTAGGACCAGTGGATTAATAACCATAACAGCCAACACTTAACATACTGCTCCCGTGTGACCAGGCTGTTAGGAGTGCCCTACATGTGTTCACTGACTTAATCCTTGTGACAAACATATGAAGCAAGTGCTGTTATGAGGTTCAGATTTCAGATAAGAAAACTGAGTTCTAGAAAGAGAATACCTTGTGTGAAATCATTAGCAGAGTTGACTTTTAGGTCTGTGTTTGCTTCAGAATTGCAGAAATTAATTTATACATCACAAAGATGTATGGAACCATCCATTATTTTTTAATTGCCTAAGGTCACAGCGATTGTGATTTTGACCAAAAGGATATCAACCACAAAGACCACCCTTCTACATCACTAAAAGAAATGATATATGAGAGGATTATGGAATGATGCTGCAGATGTGTTCTGATATACTTTTGGCATCAAGAAGGGATGGGGAAAAGATCTGTGTTCTAGGTCATCTGATGCCTTGAACAATTTTGCTCACATGGAAAATTTGAGAAAACCCAAGCTCAAATCACCCCAGCAATTTTAATCCATTTGTTAGGTAAATTATATGTATTTCTAGGGAACTAAAATACTTGTTTAATTCAACTTGTCAAAATGTTTCTAATGGCTCTATTGTAGAATATTTATGATGATCCTCTGAGAAAATAAAAGTGTGTTGACTATAAGAAGAACTAGAATGCTATAAGTAGGTTTAAATGCCCTTTTATAGAAAATCTCTATCTTAGCAACTCAGTCTTGCATCTCAAATTAGTTATGTTTCATTCTTTAGACATTTACTAAGTAAGAACTGTGCTGTTAACACTCACCATTTTTTATTGAATGCTGATCATGGATGCATATTAAGATGAATTCTAAGATTCTGAAGCCCCTGGCTTGGATTATTCTCTGATTCACAAGCCTTACAGATGATCATTACTGTTTTTTTTAAGGTTTTTTATTTATTTATTTGACAGACGGAGATCACAAGTAGGCAGAGAGGCAGGCAGAGAGAGAGGAAGGGAAGCAGGCTCCCTGCCAAGCAGAGAGCCCGATGTGGGAATTGATCCCAGGATCCTGGGATCATGACCTGAGCCAAAAGCAGAGGCTTTAACCCGTTGAGCCACCCAGGCGCCCCCATTACTGGTTTTATTAGCTAGAAATTTTTCACCTATAAGTGTGAGGATCTAACACAAGTTAATGTTAGCTAAACAGAAAATTTAATGGTTCCTATAAATAAAAAGGCCAGGAGTATATCACATCTGGTCAGTTAGCTCAAGGGACTGAGAACATTTTTAATCATCTAATCTTTCTCATCTCTTTCCTCTACTTTGTTCTATATAGTTTTTGTTTATTCTTTATTGCATAGTTTATATTTTGGCAGCAGCTAGGATATATTCTAACAGCTTTCAAGCACTGGGAAAGGTGGCTTCTGTTGTTAGTAGTTTCAGCAAAGGTTGGTTGTTGCTTTTTTGACCTGGTTTGGAAGGTAACCTCGTTCCATGACTCCATCTCACTGGAACTATAGGAGAAGAAAATCAGGACTTACTAAAGGGGCTGAAAGCTGTTAAACTATTGCATAAGTATTCAGGAAGTTCTTGGGATGTGCTTATGCTGAAAAAAATCATTATTTGTTTGATATTAGAATTTAATTGTATATTCTGTAATTTTGTTTGCTAAATCTGTCAGCTTTACTCAAAAGCTTATTTACCTCTATGACAAATTAATCTTTCCAAATCTGATAATATGCATGTCCTAAAGGCACACTAATAAGCAAAATGATAGTGAACCAATCAACCAAATAATACATACCAAGAATGACATTTTTCTAGTGTCAGGAATTATTCAAAACTCTTCTCATGCAGTAACTCATGCAGTCTTGTAAAAACTCTGAGAGATGAATAATTGAATTATTCTTATTTTACAGATAAAGAACTTGGGTCCCAATGGAATAAAATACCCTGCATGGGAAGCAGCCAGCAGGTGCTGAGAGCTGATGTTGAACCAAGTTTTGTGGTGACAGAGATGGGTCACAGGTAATCTTTTCAATAGTTTCATGTCTATTGATTTCAGGGTAGGATTAACAAGTTACTCTGGTAAGAACCAAACTTTCCTTTTTTCTATTGACATCTTCATAGTCACCTTCCTTGGGCTACACTTGCAAAGAATATGAACTGTTTCATGTACTTGAAATCCCAAATTCACCATTATCACTTGGTAAATTAAGAGACCCATTTGTCCTATTAGACTGATATCCAATCATCTATCCCATTCCCAAGTAATCTGCTGAAAGAGATAAACCTAGCTTCACATCTAGACAAGTTGTCTTACTAAACTGTACAGCATTTTCTTTTTGCTGTCACCCTATATCAAGTCAGAAGAGCAGTCCTTAGCCATGGGGCCAATGATGTTTTCTGCTCTTACATGGCACCTTTTGTGGCTCTGTGTTCATCCACAGAACTCAATGCTTGCACTAGAGCATTCAAATGAGCCATGGGTTCTCTAGGCTTGGGACCTCAAACTTCAGCATCCAAATATTCTTCTGCCCTCGGGGAACAAAACAGTCCCCAGTGCAACTTCCACCTTATGAACCAGAATCCCCTCAATCCCTTTAATTCTTCAGGAAGAAAGAATAAAACATAAAGTCTGGCAACACCTTTGCTTGGTCAATCCAATACATAAATTTAGGCTTTCTTCCTGCCATTCTTCCAAATCCAAATATTCTATAAATGTTGCAGGTGAGAAATTTTTCAAGTAAATTTC